>JABSTR010002417.1:0-91107 GCA_013339765.2 Haemaphysalis longicornis | reverse complement strand
ACTCGCTCGCAAGATCAATTTGTGGTGGCATTGCCGTTTTTTGATGATTGCCTTAGTAACTGCTGGAACGTCGATTCAGTAAACTTATCAAGGTATTTTTTGGTTGTTTCGTGCAGCAGGTATGAGTCTAGGTTTGGGCCCCAAGTCGAGACGGTTTGCGACTTCATTGGACGTTTCCTCCGGTGACTCTCCTCAATCCATCCAATGTCATCACGACGCACCTGCTCACAAAGAAGGCAAGCTCAACTGTACGCGCTTCTTCCCTTCATGGCGTACATACTACCACATCGATTGATGGCGTGGAGGTGCTGCGCCCTAAGCATGTTTTTTCCTCCCCCGTCTTGCTCCAAAACGTATATTTGCGGCGAAACTACTGCCAAGCGTTGCTTCAGAGCTCCGAAAAATCTGACGTAACTCCGCGGTGTTCAATGCAAGTCGATTTTCACATGAAGCAGTGAAAGGCCAAACCGAAATACATGCGTTGTCTGCAGCCGCCATTGCAAGCGTTGCGCTCATAAAAAATAAAAAAACCAAGTAGCATTGCCGGCTTTGCTGTTCAATCTAAACTGCGCGCCCGCGCCTTGTCATCTTATCGCGAATGGGTTTGGCGTTTCATAGTTCTGAAGTTATAGAATGGTCATGCCATATCGGACAGGATGAGAGAAGAGGCGCTGCCCAGACACGAGTTAGAGGGTAGCTTGTAACAACCTGCCCGATATCTGGCTTAAAATACAGGAAAGCTTTTTTTTTTTTTGTCTGGGTGTCTTCTTCCCCCCCCCCCCCGCCTTCCCTCCCACCCCCCGGTAAGCAGACTGTTAATTCACGCGCCATTAAAAGAAAACGGGTGGCGTTCGATTTGTGTTCTGTTGTTCTACGACGTGCACATGGTTGGGCAATTGTTTTTGTACGTAGATATAATCCAGCAAAGAGAGTCTACAGTGCGGTCATTGTGTTGCAACAGTTTTTTATGGCTGCATTTTGTTGGTGTGAGCATGATTTCTCGGAAGTGTATGCAGGTTAATGGGCGGGTCAACGCTTTCTTTCAGAGTTTGCGTTAACTCGCCCGAAAGGCAGGGCTTGAAGCATACGTGTGCGGGCTTTTTTTTAACATATAGATTCCCATTTATTGTGTCTCTGAACTGAAATGAATTTTTTAATGTCTAAAGAACATTCCTGTCTCGAGGTGAGCCCAAGAAATAAGTATACATTGAGTGGAATTTTCAAGTTCTTTTCTTCTCCCGCCGAGGGTGCGCTAAAAAAAAATCTGTGTAGGGACTAGAACTTTCGAAGTTCTTCTTTCGTAATCAAGTATTGTGTCCTAAATGTGTAAATTGTGTACCTAATGTGTATTCATGGCTGTAACTTTTGCGCAACTTTAGACGGAGACCGATACAAAAAGGGACTCGAAGACCTGTACCTGTCACCGTGTAAAGTTGCGCAAAAGTTACAGCCATGAATTCAGAATACCAACTAGCCCGCCTAACCGTGTTATTGTAAATGTGTATGTAGCACGTTTTTTCCCTATTGTACAATATTGTATGCCTAAATTTGCATATGTCATATTTTTGCTTAGTCCAATACTGTGTACATAAAATGTATGTGCAATATATGGGCGTAGTACATGTGTTTTCGTGACTTCGAATCAAAGACGTCCTCATATGAATTTTGAATAAATGCATAACAAAATAATGTTTGTGTAACACTCAAATTATTATCGCCACAAGACAACAATTCGACACCAGAAAACGTACTATTACCTACATGTTTTCTTCATTCAATTATTAAAAACGTTACTGCACACATAACAAACGACGGGCGGCGGCCATTTCGAGTCATCGACGCCGCTCGTCCAACTTTCGCGTCTGCCGCCGGTCCAACTTTCGCGCCTGGTGCCTATTGCCGAGCCGCCCATGAGGCAGCGACCGCGACCGGCGGCAGACGCGAACGGTCCACTTTCGCGCCTGGTGCCATTTCGAAAGCCTGAGGATAGGCAGCGGGCGACCGGCGGGAGGGAAAAAAGTGGGCCGGGTCGGTTTCCGGGCCCATGAGGCAGCGACCGCTACCGGCGGCAGCGCAAGTTGGACGAGCGTCGGGTTCAGCCGGGGAGCCGCGGGATAAAGACGTCAGCAGCGTCCGCGACGTCAACAAACGCCCTTTCCCCCCTCGCCACTCGTTGCCATGGCGATTAATGCAACGTTTCTCAGAGGCCACGTACTACTAGGGGAGGATTTGGCGCTGCTGGCGCGAATTACGTGGGACCACGGTGGATGCGAGAGAGGCCGCCCCGTGCTACTACTGTCTACGGGAGCCGCGCTTCGGCGAGTGTTCCTGTATGTACCACGCTGGCCCGTTCCACTTGTCCTTTGCATGGCTGATACACCGGCTGAAATTGGCTCTGGCTGCAAGAAAGCAACAATATTACTGTAGAAGGTTGATCAAATTTGTTTTAAGTGCGAATGCACTTCTTAAGCGACCCTGAATCACGCGTCCACCGCCGTCCGTCCGTCCGCAGCCTAGCAACGGAGCTAGCTGGCGTGCCTAGCAACGGTGCCGGATTTCCGACGCGTGAGGGCGCTCGCGTAAGGCCTCCTCTCCCCCCTCGCCTACTCTCCAGCTCGCAACACCCTCTCTCGGCGCGCCAGCCAGGCCACTACACTATATAAAAAAATAACAGGATCCGGTGACGGGTTTCGATCCGAGGATGTTGCGGCCGCAGCGCGACACTCTACCGACTAAGCCACGAAAGCCACGCTGATTTCAGAGTTAGGAACGCTCCTTATATCTTTAACGCATTCAAACTACGTCGTCAGCGGCGTTGCGTTGGCGACTCAGCGGCGTTATAGCGGCTTGATAACTGCGTGGTGTACACGTGATACTACAAACCCGATGGAAGAGATGGAAGAGAAGGCGGCGAGGCGGTAGGCTGCGGGGGCCGAGCGCAAGCGCCGCAAGCGGGCCGACAACCGTGCATTCGCACTTTCACATTCTCCCCCTCGGGGAAATGCGGGGGACTTTTTCTATTATGAAATTGAACCTCAAAAAAGAATATTTTGTCAGTCATTATGTAGAAGCTACATGCGCGATGAAGAACAAGAAAAAAATGTTACCGTTTTTTGTTGCTTTGGCTTCGAGACAAAAAAGGTATATGGCTAGCTAAGCCAAGTAGGCGACGAACGTCGCTAGCGGCAATGGAGCCACCCATGGTGGTACTCGACTGGTGCAACATATATTCCTGTAGTATATATTTGTATGAAACCCTATGGTCCAAAAAGGCTCGCCGGTTAAAGGTCCCTCACAAAAATGAACGCTGCGATCCTATTAAACTTTTATAGAGTTCTTATAAAGTCTAAAGGAACTCATTAGAAACTCATGGCATACTCGTGCTCTAACTAGTCATCTTTATAAGATCTCTATAGAATTTCAAAAAAGCCGTCCCGATAAAAACTCACTTTACTCATCTGTACAACTTCTCTATAGAATTTCAAAACACACCTCTCTATACACTCTCACTCTACTCAGACTCAATAAATATTCAATACACATTTTATTTAAGTCGTTCAATAAAAGTTCTAAGGAGTCTCCTCCAAGAAATCGGTTTTTAATTTTTTTAGGGCTTTCACTATAGCCGCTAACTCTTTTTAAGCTCACTAGAAGTTCTATACAATTTTAACATGATGACCAAAGAAAGTTTATATTGGATCACTTTGAAGTTTTTATAAATTTTAAATTTGTCTGGAGGCAAACTAGCTGTTTTTATATTCCATGTAAACACGGATTCTACAAAAGGTATATCGCTAGCCGAATTTACTCGAGTCTGTCCAAGTTTTGTTTTTTAAACGACCTGTTTGCTTAATATATATACAGATATTATGAAAACGTTTATGAAAAAATTGTGGAATCCATTCAGTGTGGACTTGCCTGCTCATTATCACCCGGGCCTCGAAGACGTGGGTTCCATCCCAAATTCTTCGATGGAGGCTGTGCACGGAGAACGAAAATGTCCGTATGCAGGTTAAAGGATGCATTCCGCGATCACCGAAATTATATTCTTAAAAAAATATATAATTGCATCGATAGTTTTTGGAGATCACCCCCAGCAATTTTGATAGCTAGCGATGGCGGGAGACATGCCGAAAACTATTTTAATTGCACCGCCGCGCGAGATCGGATTGCCGCGACGCTAGGGAAAAATGCGAAAGATATTCCCTGCCGGTTGTGGGTGACGTCAGATGTACCCCGTTCCTGAACGGAAAGCAAGCACTCTCCGGCGCTGCTTTTGTCGGGGGTGTCGTTTCGCCAGGTAGTTTTTGTCACCTATACCTGCTAGATTTACATAACGAATTTGTGTCATCCCACCTCTTTATTGAAGCGATTTTGTGTTCATCTGGGGCGGCATGATACTAACTGAGCTGTTTTGCAGATATGTCTGCTTTTCTCACAAACGCAAACACTACAAAATATTCCACTGCTGAAAGTACGCCTATATATACTTAGCAAAAAAAAAGAACATAGCAGAACTTTGGTGTAAACCACTACTCGTCGAAAAAAGCATTACCAATAATGCATTTTTATACAGCGAAATTTGCAAACAAGACTCCAAGCCAAGTTGACACAAGCTTGGCTTCATCATCCTTCGCTCGCAGACTTCATTCATTCAAGGAGTCGAAACTCCAGTTCTGCCTCGCTAACATAACCAATTGGTTGAGGAAAACGTGAACTGTATACGATCGCAAGTGTAGGACTGCAGTGTGCAATACAGAGAATCCCACAAGGAGCAAACGTGGTACAGCGGTCTAAGCCAGGTAAAAACATTTCTTTCAAGCGAAAAAATCTCGTAAGCTGAAGAGGGCCTCAGTCTAACGTTCTGAACCCGCCGCTCACTCTAACTAAACCAACCAATGCAGGACAAAATGATGAAAGAAACTGAAGCGCTGAATACCAACTCATCTCTTTTGCACAGGGACACAAAAAGAAAGAACGATCCTGACACTGCTTCACGTCACTACAAGAGAGAGAGAGAGAGAGACACCTTTCAAACTAGTGAGCTGGCGTACCGATTGCTACATTCCCAACCAGTTGTTCGCCAACAAAAGTAGTTGTTTTGAAAATGTCAACGCCTTCGCCGACAAAGTTTCTCAGAATAAAATGCCTCGTAAACATCCTGCGCCCGCAAAAAGATCCCGAACTTGAAAACTATTTGAAAGGATTGGACTTTTCAGAACTCTTCCGTCCTCTCTTCGGCTGCCGTTCACCGAAGCGGGGAAGGGAAGTGGGCGTGCGGGCGCAAAAGAAATGTGCCATCCACCTGTGTACCTGCGGATAGGAAGATGCCACTCTCTAGTACGCTGTATCGCCACTGTCGCCGGCGGCGCTGACAGCCAACCTTGCGACATGGCGGAATGTTTATCTACTTTGAAAATAATATTTCTGCTCCTGGAGGAGTTGGTAATCATTTCATAAAAATGATCGCAAATAATAACACAGGATTCACAAATGCCCGTCGGTAGTTTTGTATATCTCGTGTCAATGTTTCCGGGCTCAATTTCCACAAAAATCCATAGCCGTAGCATAGCCATCGCAAAGCGACTCGACACGAAGCAAAGTTGGTTGTTCTTGTCAATCTGGGATGTGCGCGGGCCCGCGTGGTGCAGGCGTCCTCCATGTTCTGTGCAAATTTACAGCTTTGTTCGTGTTGCTCGCGATTTCTCTGCCTTGTGCGACGCTTTACGACGAGCATCGAAGGTCGGAAATTGCAGTGCAGCGGGCGATACGTCGAATGTATTTAAGTAGAAGCCATCATAAGCGCTCTTCGCCCGAGAACATCCTTTGTTCCGCCGTGTGTGTGTGCGTGCAGTGTGAGCCCGCGGTGAACAAGCTTGCGAAATTTGCTTTCAACGCTTTGGAATCCGTCGTCAAGTCAGGACGCTGGGTACGCACTTTGCGAGTGCTCGTGCACATTTCGGCTGGCGCACGGAGGAACTCTTCGCTGGCGCCTCGCAGGCTTCGTGCCCCCCCCCCCCCATTTGAGACTCTGGTTAATTCCCTTCAGTGTGCCTCACAGCTAATTGCAATCGTGAGGCCGGCGGGCGCCGTCGCGACCATCTGCCTCCCAGACGGAAAGCTCAGACACAAAGTCGGGCGTCGTGAAATTACCGTATTGGCTCTCTAACGCGCCCGGACAGCGTACGCGTCGACCGAGTGCTAGAGGCGTGCTTGATCTGCGCAAGTTGTGCTGTACAAAAAGTAGGCAATATACGAGGGGGGGGGAAGAAATTAAAAGATATGAGAATTCACAAAGAGAAGAGGGGAGAAACTAATATCTAATGGCAGAAAAAGCTGCCCGGATAAAACTTATAAGCTGGGGGACGGAGTGAGAGTTCTGGCTGCAAGACAGGGCGGTTGCGGGCGCGCGAGTACGGCAATTTCCCGACGCCTGAATTTGTTGCCGAGCTTCACGAGGATGGCACGCATATCGCAACGCTGGCAGTGAGGGTCACAAGTACGGTAGCTGCGCGGCGCACTGCACGGTTTATGCATGCCATCTCGAGAGTGACCTAAAAGGTGTGATGGCACCCCAGCCTCCGAAATATACTGTATATAAGTGTAACAAATTTAATGGTGAGGCTATCTTACCCCCACTTCATACGTTTGCTTCAATCATTGTGGTATTTTCTACCGCACTGCTGCATTGCTTTTGTTTAGGGGTTATTTTTTATGTATCCTAAGCCAAGGATCTAACACAAGCTGCGAAGGCTACTGTGTTGAACGAATCAAACTGCGGACGCAGCTCCGCAACGGAACGGAAGAGACCTGTATTGTCTTGTACCAAGTTTTCGAAAAAACAAAAACACCGTTATTAAAGTAAGAGACAAGTTCGAGAGGCAAAGCCGACGAAAATGAAAAAAAAAATTGAAGAAGGTCGAATTAAACCAGTGCCTTTCAGAACATTGAGAGGTACGAACACTGCTCCATGCAACCTCACCTGACAGCGCTAGGCTGGGAGGCCGAACTACTAGGCACATAGAGGCCACTGTGTTAATCTATTAGGAGACATGGAGGCAAAATGTCTTTACGAGCTACAGCACTGGCTATCGGCACTATGTCCTCTTCCTAATTTGAATGATTGCTTGAAAAAAGAGTTCGGGGAGTGAAGGGCAGAGGCTCAGGTGCCCTGTGACGAGCGTGGCCTAAAACGTAATTCAACCCAGTTAACAAACATAATGAAAACGAATATAACAAATTTATTGGTTGCTTTTGAAAAATACAGAGAAATATGTATTTACAGAACTAGCATTTGAACCCAAAGCGTCTTTACACACGTCTGATGCGTTACCTTGACACCCTGAAGGCAAACAGACACTTGGTTGAAGATGCAGATGGAAGTGGGCTGTTGTGAGTGCAGTCGTTGCAAACAGACTACACAATATTGTAATATGTATGTCTTCTACTATAACGCGTGAATTCTCTGCATGTATCTTGCCGTGAATTTCTTATTAGCAATTTTTTGTCTAAGGTGGTAGGAAACTTGTGCTAGAACCAGGCACAGGTGTCGAACTTTGAAATTGATCAATACCAGCTTTGACTTAGGCTCTTGTTCAACTTGCTAGCATAAGCTCAAATCTGCCAATGCTTGTATTCACAACCTGCTGACTCCCTTTTTCGGCACAATTTTGAATGAGTTGGACTGAATGTGATCACTAATAGCAATATCACTGAGATCATGTTGGCTGAACCTAATATCAGATGTGCCACTAACACTAGGCTGTCATTGAGCGCAGGCTAAGCTCATGACTTGTGGCAGATTTTGGGCCTCTAGGAATGACCCAAATGATTGGTCAGCACGATATCACAAAATTGTTTTTTGCTTCAAGGCCCGCCACCATGCACAGCGCTTCTCAGAGCAAAAGTCCATGTGGAAGCCAAGGCGAAGAGCGGAGCAAGGAACGAGAAAGCAAACGTGTTTATTGGGCCGTGTATGCTCACATGCTACCCGTCTCAACCAGGCGCTATAGGTAGATGTCGCGTGGGCAGTCCCGAGCAGCCCGCTCGAGTACTGTAGACAACGGCTTTACTGGCTGTACATCCTTGTTTATATAAAAGTCATGATATTTTATTTTCCGCCAATTATCTTTATTGCAGCTCACAAGGGGTGCTGCTAGCCGGTTTTTGTGTACTTTAAACTCACATCTTTTGTATTTTTATTTTTTTCTGTCAAACATTGTGCTCTGCGGAGCGAGCTCAACTTCCCTTCTCTAGAGGGGGGAAGCGCTGTGACAAACTGGGAGTACAGAGTGCTTTAGTGCGTCATTTGTGGTAGTGGCCACATGCTGCAGGAGAGGGGGAGGAAACGGAGGCGTTTTGGCGAACGATGACGACGCCCAAATCAGCCATAGAAAGCTTCTCATCGAAAAATTACACCATCTTCCCGTGGGAAACCCTGATGAGGATGGGAAGCATCATGGGGGTTCCGTGTGGTTCCGTTGTGTAGCCGTTATGTTGAGTGATCTGGTGTTTAGTAGCGCCAGAGTGAATTCCGCATCCGGGTCCACTCTGGTGACAAAGGCACGCAAGTACTGTTATGTGACGGTGAGTAGGCGGTGGTTCTCGAGGCTGGAAAACTCGTCCATCATGTTCTTGTCGATGTTGTAGTCTCTGTGGTAGAATCGGTGGTCTCCGTCAGCGTTGGCGAGGTAAAGTTGTTGACGTTGGTGCACCGGCTGAAAGCAACGTACACAGCTTTGTCACACAGCTGTGTGACAAAGCTCTGTGGGACAACCCTTCGTAGCTTTCTCTTCGCCTTTTTCTTCAGCGGTTCCCCTACGGGAAGATGACACAGTGGTTGAACGCGGAGCTATTTCGTGATGGAATGTTTGGTTGGATAATCCCTAGGAGCCTCCTGCCACAATCGTCTTCAGCGGTGCCTGGCTAGAGATGCGCAGTGGGGATGTGGTCGGCGGACAACAACGCCAACGACAAGGGAGGGAGGGACATATCCCTGAGTATGAGATGCTGCGCATCTAAAACTGCTGTTGCATATTGGTCGGGACAGAAATACGGCGCTTGTTGTTAACCACAAATTTAATGCTGCCATTGTATTTTTAAGTGCATGCGAAGTTTGTGCCATTCATTGAATTTTTTTATTTTGCAGCATACATCAAGCACAGAGTATAATGTCGACCCAATAAAACTGAAGGCGAGCTGGTCATCTCTTCTTTCTCGAGAGATAGAATAAGCCTGCTGCAGCGAGTTACAAGTACTTGTGTACCGCTAGCAAAAATAAAGCAAGCAAGCCTGTGTATCCGAACAATGGTCAGGTGACATTTGTTTGCATGTTTTATCACACAGAGATAAAATGCACTCATTCTATAATTCAATTTTCCCGTTTCTTCTGACACAGATGAATGAAGCCGAAAACAGTACAGATATTATATTACCTTCAAAGTTTGGTTAAAGTTACCTTTATTGGGTCTCGATAAGTACTTCACAAAAATTATTTTAACACCTAATAAAATGTGCAAAGTACATTCAATTTAAACTGTATAGGGAACCTATATAGAAAACTAATACAGTAAATCTATTGAGTTTCAATGAGTACTCGATAGAAAAATTTTGAAACTTAACAGACGTAATATATCAAGGTTCGATAAGTACTCGATAAAAAAAGTCCTTTGAAACTAAATTAAGAGTTTTTAAATAGAGTTATTCGATCAAGTTTCAATAACTACTCGATAGATAAAGTCCATTGAATATCTACTAAGTTATTCTGTAGAGTTTCATCGACTACGCAATAAAAAAGTGAATTGAAACTCTTCGTCCCATTTCAATAGGAACGCGGTGGCCAAATAATTTTTGAAACTCTATAGGCACAGTCATTAGAAACTTAGAACAAATCGTTACGTTCTTCGAAAAATTCAATAAACTTTCAAAACCATCACGATAAAATTTTTGTTGGGGTACGTCAGTGCATAGCCGGCTGACCTCATGGGTAGACGACACCCACGAATCCCTCACGCGACTGGACATTCATTGGAGTCGGTTTACGGCGATATAAATCGTCGAGTTTAAAAACATCGTTGTCGTTAGACGCAGGGGCTTTGACTTTTTTAGAACGCGAAACCTAAATGAAAAAAAAAACATTGCGGTTGACCAGATAGGTATGATTAGTTCCAATGAATGATGGTTCTTATACTCTATGCCTTTAGTTCAAATTTAGACTGTCCTAACTTCCCCGCCCTGCATGTGGGACATGAAAAGCACGCACAGAGGGGGGAGCAGCAAAAATAAACCACTCGTGGCGAGAAGGCGGCGTCGGAAGACGTCGTCTGCTCAGGGATTCTTTCTAGTGCTTCATTTCAAGCCCGGTATGGCTTGTAACTCGGCAGTATTCGTTAGTAACTGCTGCTAGAATGCAAGCACTTCTTTTTATTTACCTTACAGAAAGAAATCTTCCAAGTTTTACGGTATATTTGGTGATATTACGATTTTTTGTCGTCCCATCCGTAGAAGAACATGTAAACTATGGCAACGTGCTTGACGCGTTATCTGTTGTGCTACTGCGCAAGCTGCATTTCTTCTTCACCAGAGAGTGACATTAACGCCCCGCCCGTCCGCGCTGTACCAGGCCAGCGGATTTCCCTCCTCAAATTACTTCTTTCCCCGTGCATACAGCACTTGTATCGCATAAATCATATAGCAAACTGGAGAAAAATATGTATGAGAAATTTGAGTTGTCTTGATCCTTGCGTAAGTTTCGTCGAACTTACATGCCCGTTATTTTAAAATAAATCTTTCCAAAATAAAAACGGGTCATACTGCGCGCAACAAGTTCCTTAATTAGGCCGTGTTGTCTAGAGATATTTAAGCTACACAAGGCCCATAACTAGGGCAAACATTCGCGTATTTAGTCTTACGGCCCTCCATGTGAACAAAGCGGATATTGTTTTAATTGAAATGAAGTTTATCTTCAAAATACAGTTTCATGTTTAGACCCTATGTTTAGGTGCGGACGCCACAGTCGCGGTGTTAATTTCCCATTTGTGATACAGTCGCCGAGCGCTCAATAATGAATGTATTTCTGTATTTATTTTATATCCAAACGGGGGAGCGGATTGGCTGCTTTGAGGACCATGCCCTTTCCTGCACTACCAAACTGCGCAAATTTGAAGCCGAAAAGCTTAGTTATATGTTTACTTTGATTAATTGTGGGGTTTAACGCGCCGACAAAATGCAGGCGATGAGGCAGGCTGTAGTGGAGGGCTGCGAATTAATGTTGACCACTTGGGGATTTTAAAGTCCGACGAAATTTCATACACGGGGCCGTTTTTGCTTTTCATTTCCAGAAAAGCGGCCGCCGCGGCCGGAAATCAAACACGCGACCTCGTGCTCAGTTACATGTTTTAAAGCCGCCTGAGGAGGTAGAAAAAACGAAGCACATACCGGGAAAGCAGAATAGCTGAGCGGAAGGACCGAGGGGTCTCAGAACGGACAATGGATACGAGTCAGAGAGCGACCGAAGGGGCCAACCGCAGCGAACGAGGAGAGAGAGAGAGAGAGAGAGAGGAGAGATGAAGCGAGGAGAGAGAGAGAGAGAGAGAGAGAGAGAGAGAGAGAGAGAGAGGAGAGAGAGAGAGAGGAGAGACAGAGAGCGGAGAGAAGAGACAAGGTGGGACAGTATATCGGCAGAAAAATATTGGAGTGTGGAAACGAGTTGTTTTCAGGTTATTGGGTTAATAATCACACTATTACTCATGATGAGGCGCTTACCTCAGTCTGTCGTTGGCCATGTAGAAGTAACGACTTTGACTAATTTTAAAGAGTGTACAAACCTATTTATTCCCGAACATTTATATGTCGTACTTTTTGTCTCAAGCGACAGATATTGTTTCATATTCAGTGGCTCGCATGGGGTCAGCCGGCGGCAGCAGAGACCTGTTCTCGAGTGTACGGTTATTCAAGGATTCTCTGTTTTGTAAGCAGGGTAAACGGTATAGTTCTCGTGTCCTACCGGGGCATCCACCATCTTTTTCTGGAATCAGAAGGCATAGAAGAAAATAAAGCTTTTGTTGGCCAAAATTACTTTATTTCTGTGCCCAGGTTGTTGCAGCAGAAAAATATTTCCATACACTACGTAATAGTATTCCACTAGTAACTAAGAAATAGCCAAAACATGAAGGGGCACCGGTAGCGCCGCCATAGGCACCACCGCTGGTACCCAGTTACTTCTATGGGACACTATGTTGATGCGATGGATAGGTCTTAGACTGTTATCCCTGAACTGCATTTCAATATGTGTAAACTACAGCCAGCAAATATATTTTAACTCTGCGGTGTTTACTTTTCAGATAAATGCGCCACTGGCCACGTAATCAGAGAACAGATGGTTCCTTGCGTTGTCCCATTTGTTTCGGTAACACTGCACTATGCAGAGGTTAGGAGGACAACATACGTGTGCCACCCATTTTGCAGCAAACAAAAAAAAATGTCTTCTCATTTTACTTTGACCTACAAGTAACCCCCAACCCCTCAAAATAACCCCCAAAACCGCAAAGTAACCTCAAACTGCCCAGCAGTTGGGCTAATCTCAATAATTATTATTATGCTCTCATGGTTTCTGGTCCAGTATGGTAACATTTCAGAGAACTGAATGCTACATTAGTAATCGAAGTAGCTCTACCTGCCTACTTCCCCCGTGGCAAAAAAAGTCGCAATGAATTGATGTTGTGTAGTGGCAAGCAATTTATGGAAGCGCTTTGAGAGCTTAACCATCACTTCTTCCTCAGGTTCCGCTGCAAATGACAATGCTAATAGTGGCTTACATGGTGCTAAATTCAATTCTACCTTTGACATCCTAATGTTAAAACATTAAATCTGTTCGTTTTAATCATGCATGCTGAAGGGTGTACAAATGGTTTGCAAAAATAGGTTTTTGTAGAGGAAGCTGCGCAGTGTCAGACGGTAATCGCTCGCCAGAAAACAGTAGCAGGAGAACAGGAAAAATGTAGGAGAAGGCCTCTAAAAAGTTGCGCCATAGTGTCCGCGAAAAGGTGACTGCTAGCGAGCGGTACGAGCTTCGGAAGGCGCGGTCTAAAGTGCCTTTCGTGTTGTAAGGGCGCTAGAGCGCCAATTAGAAAAAATTTCGAAAACAGTTCAAGTGACCACTCTTGTGGATTGCAGAGCAGAAACAACTTTGCAGGGTACTGAGAATAAGGCTGTTCATTTAATGGTGTGGCTGCACTGTTCACCCGAAATCTGAGCTGCGGTTATGAGGAAGTGCACTTAACGTTTTGCGTGAAGTTGTAAGGATCAGCCAATTTTTCTGTCATCGTGACGTTATTTGCAAAGGGCCACTGAGCGGCATAATTAAAACACACGGTAAGAGAACGTTTGACGGTATTTGGCAAAATCTTTTGTACAAGTTGTAACACAAAAAATTGTGAATTTGAAATAAAATGCAAACTGCGCCATTCATATGAAACCTTTATAAACATTATCATTGCTTTCGTGTGCTAAGTTCCTGCAATGTTTGTTTCCATAATTTTATTTGCAATTTTTAATGGCTTGTTATAATGTGTGTTAGCACGAAATCGGTCGGTTATTATTTCTACCACAGAGTCCGTCCTTCAGCCATTCTAAAGTGGATGTTATGTGTGCTTCCCTTTTGTAATGTGTGCTTGTTACCCGATGCATAGTTCCAGCGAGGGAAGTAATGTATATTTTTCAATGAACAAATAAACCACTTGACTTTCTATCGTAGTTGCTTCGTTAGGACCGATGATCCATGACCTGAATGACTGGAGGGAAATGCCTTCGCCCAGCTGGCAGCTAGTGAGGGGAGGAGATGCCAACTTGGTGGCCTCGCATTGCCTGACCTTGTATCCAGGGTCGCACATGACGGTTGTGCGCCTTCCATTGCCTATACTACACGCTACACTTCGCCGGCACTCCTTTTATCGACTGCCCGCCGTCGTGCGTCTATAGCATCGCCTCTGCATTGCAAGCCGCTTCTTTTTGCCTTCGATGCTCAACGAAGCCTTGCATGCCTGAGTGTTGTGCTTTGCCGATTTGCAAAAGAAGCCCTCTTTACGTTCAGGCATCGATGCTTGAGAGGAGTGGAGAACGGAGGTTCATTGGTCATTACTTTGTAGACGGTCGCTTGAGTCTGCCGAAGTTTTCACTGAAGCACTTCTCTCTGTCACCTCGAGCACAATTTGAAAATACCACAAAAGTTTCTCCAGTTGCCGTCAAGCCGGTACAGTTTCCTCGCCAGACGAAGATGGTATCCTGGCCGTTGATACCTTCTGGAGGCGGATGTGAAACGTGTCTGTGAAACGCCACGACGATCTCTTCTGGCAAAACCTCCAGGAGGATGTCGTATAGCAACGGCGAGAAAGCTACTCGCTGGGACGTCCAGAACGTTGAGGCAACGCATATTCAGCTGGACGCAGTCATAAAGTCTGCGTTGCTTTTTCGTTACCGATGGAGATGAAACGTGGTGCAGCTCACGGAGCAACCGCAAATGCAGCTGTATGATTGTCTTCTTGTCCCCGAACCTCTCCTTAAGAAGCTTAACAGCACTCTCATAGCACGCCTCCGTCGTTGGAGGTCCGGCATTGGCAGCTGCGGCTTCACCTTCCATGCAGTTGCGGAGATAGTAGAACTTGTCGACTGTGCTGAGAGTCGATTTCGTGTGTACCGCACCCTTAAACGGCTCCCAGAACGACGTCCATTGACACACGTCCCCATGAAAATGCTTGATTTTAAGCGTTGGTATACGAGGTCCCAAGAGGGGTGACGTAGCTGTCGTTTGAGCTAGTGGCATATTGGTCGCAGCCGAGGAGATAGTGTGCACCGTGCTGCCGACGCTAAGGTCCTCGAGTCGGAACTGCAGACGAGTAAGAATCTATATCATCTGAGCCTTGTAGTGCGCTGAAGATTTCTACTGCTTTGCGAGCTCCTCCACCGCAACTGGGCGTCGATCTTTGTAAGCTCCTCGCGGCTGGCCCTGAGGTTGTCCATAACCTTCCAGAGTGCTATGCGGTCAGAGCAGCCACTCTCGATGAGTGCTGTTGCCTGATTCAATATCTTTCACGCTTGGATTCGCCTGGCAGCGCGTTCCGCTTTCAGCCGGTGCATCATGGAACGAAAGTTCCCGGCTTATTTGCTCGGATGGCAGTCAGGTCCGTGCTTTGTCTCTCTGGGTGCGCTTCCGAAGAGGACGAAGTTGCTTTCGCGAGCGTTTCTCGATTGAACTCGTCGTCACCGTAGCTCGTTGTCACTGTAGTTGGGAGCCGCTCGTTTTACCTGTAGTTTCGGCACCAAATGTGCCGGATCGACCTCCCCGTTGCGGTCTAACTACCAGGGAACGAAGCTGTTGGACACCGAATGAAATGCTTTTAATGGCGATGACTGACAAAAGGTACGATGATGATTCTAGTGAGGCACGATGCGCTGGGCGCGATCTAAGGCTCCGCGAGCGGATGGTTTCTCCCTCTTCTTCATCGCCTGCTACTCTCCAATATCCTCCGCGGCCTTAAGTATTGCGGAATGTGCCAGCAGTTACGTCGTTTCTTTCTACAATACCCAGCAAGGACAACATACGTGTTCCACCCATTTTGCCGTAAACAAAAACAAATGTTCCCTCACTATGCTTTACCTATAAGTAACCCCGAACCCCCAAAATAACCCCAAAAAACTCAAAGTAACCCCAAACAGCCTTGAAGTTGGGAAATTCTCAATTATAATTATTATGCTCTCATGGTATCTGGTCCAGTCGGGAAAGATTCCAGAGAACTGAATGCTTTATTATTATTCGAAATAGTTCAACCCGCCTACTTCCCCCGTGGCAGAAAATGTCGCAATGAATTGACGTTGTGTAGCGGCAAGCGATTTATGGAAGCTTTGTGGGCTTAACCGTCACTTCTTGCTCCGGTCCCGCTGCAAAAGACATCGCTAATAGTGGCTGATATGGTGCTAAATTCTGTTCTACCTTGGACATCCTAAATTAAAAGCATTATTCTATTCTTTTTAATCATGCATGCTAAAGGGTTCACAAATTCCTTGCGACAAATATGTTTGTGTGGAGGGAGCCGCACATTGTCAGCAGCCCTGATCTCACTCGAGGAAACAGTAGCAGGAGAACCGGAGGAAAGTAGGAGGAGGCCTCTGAAAAATGGCGCCGAAGTGGGCGCGAAAGGGCGACTGCTAGCGAGCGGTAGGAGCTTCAGTGGGTGCTGTCTGAGGTGCTTTTCGTGTTTTAAAGGCTCTAGAGCACCAATTATAGAAATTTCAACAACGGATTAAAACTGCACTCTGGGTGATTGCAAAACTGGAAAAACTTGGTGGTTGCTTACAATAGGGCTGGTCATGTTAAACATGGCGGTTGCACTGTTCCCCCCAAATACGTTAGTTTTTTATTTTTAGATCAGCTCGTACATAACAATTTAAAGAGCTTTGCAAACGCCGCTATCGTTTTAAAAATGTAAAAGCTTTACTAATGAAAATCTGTGTTCTGTTGTTGGGATGCTTTTTTGTATTAATGTATTTTTAATTTTATTTTGTAGCGTGTTATTATAAAGTTGTGTACTCATTGCTATATCCATCATTGTTTTTTATTTCATGACGTTCGTAAAATTATTAGTTCGTCGTGCCTGACAATATTGCGCCCTGTTAAGGTTGTGGGGGGCGACGGTATGTGAAACACAAGTAACGCCGCGTCAGGAGCGCGAACAGACGCTTCTGAAAGACAATTGCCTCTCCTCGACAGCATCGAACCGATACCTACGCGTTATGCAGCCGGCGTCAATCCAATAAGAAATACGGACACCAGTTACTCACGTTCAAAGTGTTGGGGGTGATGATTTCGGTCTGCTGTTGCCAGAGACTCACGTTACTAGGTCGCAAATAAGTTTAGAAGAGTATAAAAAAAGGAGAATCATACATTATCGCAATAATTACCCTAACGTAATGAAAACTAAATTGATGTTTATTTACATGTCTTGTAAGGCGCACTGGCACTCTGTCTGTAGTACTTTCTGGACTACTTTCAGGGTCAGTGCCAGGTTGAGACTGTAACCGGTCAAGAGTGGGCGACGCCAACGCCACTCTGGTGAATCACTGCTCCGCACTTGACAGTTTTCAGAACGTGTAGAACAGCTTTATTTTCTACCTGGAATTCCTTATGTAAGTAGTTCTTGGTGCATTCAGACGGGACCTGTCACCCTTGACATTTATAGTTATGCCGTGTTAGGTGGGCATTTCTGAGAACATGCAAAATAAGATAGACGTTAATTGTAATTGAACTCCATCCATATAGCTTGTTATTATAGTATTAGCCTGGTTGTACTTTTTGTTCTACTGTAGCATTTCCGTATATGTAAGGGTACGGTAGTACGGTGGAGGTGGAAAAAGAGGCTTTATTGGAGGTTATGGGACCCATTCCACCCCGTGTGACCTATAAATCACTTCGATTTCTAACTTGTTCCGACATCCACCCTACTACGAGTTTTATTATGAAATTCAGTTTCGGAATGTTGTCAAATATGTACGCGGCGGATTTTCTTATACTGCAATTGTGTTAGTTGATGCAGGCTATAATTATCGTGTCAATATTTCTAGCAGAGTTTCTTGCGCAGTGCTTTTTGCTAATGCACGGGCAATGGCTGCTTCCTCCGAATGTGTGCCCCTGTCGCGCTTTTGGTTGCTCTGCAGAGTAACTGCTGTTCATATCGTCGTAATACAGGGGCATCATAACCACAGGTGGTTGGCACTGCAGCGTGGGTATAGAAAATGCCCAGGGAGTTTCAGCGCAGCTGCATGGCTTCAATTGCACCTAGTCTATCTTTTTGCACTTTCGCTTCCATGTACATGGTAACGATCCTGGCCATCAAGAGTTACGTGTGTTTATCGCTCATCCATGTGGTTTGTTGCAGTGTGTATGATGAAAGGAGCGAGAGGACCAGGCGTCCGGTCATCGCGATGCAAGCCAAGCGACTGCCCTATAAAACGCGCTTCCGCAGTGAATTCCCGCTGGCTGTGTTCGTGGCCAGTTTCCATCTCTTTATTCAACGCACTGCAGCTGCCTCTGAGGTAATCAGGAACTTGCTTCAAACTAAAACAGCTGCTGTACTGGTCGCCCTACCGTCCATCCTCATGACAGGCAGAGGGTAATCCAATCGCGGAGAGAACATAAGTTCCCTACTACATGGCGTACGGGAACCGGGAACACGGCTCACGTTGCTACAAGGCAGGCCGCGAATGGTCTGTTACAAACACTACCCCCGTCCTTGAATCTTGTATGGCGTCTGCGCTGTCACCTCACTCATGAATAGAAGCAGCTAGAGGTATTCTCGCTTTTTACATTAACAAAGATGCTCTGTGAAGACTAAGGCGGAGCTGTTATCGTATCCGCACCTCTCTGCGAGCCGACAAGGGCTCAAGAAGTCCGAGTGTCCGCGGCAGGCATGTCGTCCATTCGCTTGGAGCGAAATGCACCCTTGTTAGTTCGCATTGATCCCCATTACCAACAGGCACTCTAGAATGGAACGTGCTGTCACCCGCAGCCAGGTCGACACCCCATCCCTTACCCCAAGTGTCACCAAAACTGCCAGCTTAACTTTTTGCGCGCCAGCTGTGCAGCACTGACCTCTCACCCAGCGCAGCCTGGAGGAGAAGGCCCGGGCAGCCAGCGGAGACCTGGGCTTCTCGGAATTGGACCACCTCAAACCGCCCGAGCGCCCTCAAAGCAGACGGAGCGGCAATCGCTGTAGCTATCATTTCAGATCTACATGGTGGACGAATGCACGTTGTATCTAACTTGCGAAACGCCTTAAGGCATTAAATGCAAACCATCTGTTGCTCGGGGCTACGTCCGGCGTCCGTCCGTTGTCCGCCCATTTCCCCCGACACTATAAAAAAAAGAAATAGTTACCCGCGCCCGGTTTCGATTCCAAGACTCTCCGGCCGCAACAGGAGGTACGCAGTGCTCTCCCCACTACGCCACATAACCGGGACAGGAGCAAATGCTAGAAACGCGCCTTATGTCCTTGACTCATTCAAACTACTTCAAGAAGCTACTTATACAACGAAGGCACGCGAAGCTGAAAGTCAACCGAAACGACGAACTGAAAACTTAGGGGAGGATGTTGAATTTCCCGTGGAAAAGCTGTGATGGGAAACGCAACGCTCCTTGCAGCTCAACAAGCCCCGTCCACACCGCCTCTGATGCTGATAATGGCAGGATTCCCCTAGGAATTGGCCAACCAAAGATGCCATCACGAGATAGCTGAATATTCAACCACCATTGTCATCTTCTCGTAGGGGAACCGATGAAGAAGGAGAAGAATACAAAGCTGTGAAGAGGAGGGCGTGTACGTTGCTCGAAGCCGGTGCACCAATGTCAACAACCTTTACCTCACCAACGCTGACGGAGACTTCCGATTCTACCACAGAGACGAGAACATCGACAAGAACATGATGGGCGAGTTTCAGCGCCTCGAGAACCACCGCCTAATCACCGTAACACAACAGCACTTGCGTGCCTTTGCCCCGGTGTGGACCCGGACGCGGGATTCCCTCTGGCGCTAGTAAACACCAGTTCCCTCAACATAACGGCAACGCAAGGGAACCACACGGAACCGCCAGGATGCTTCGCATCCTCATCAGGGTTCCCCACGGGGAGATGGTGCAAGTTTTTTATGGTCGGCTAAGTATTGTGGTTACTGGTTCGTACAGCCGAAATTGGCTACCATGGCGGACGCCCTGCCCAGCCTTGGAGCGAGGTTTCCTAGCGTCCAGGCCCCAGACCGCCGGTGGCCCGCATATTCACGTACCACTCTCCCAATCCCCGTCACATTCCGCTCGTGCCCCACGCATCGTGTTTTCTTTATCGTTGCCTTTGTCCAGAGCCCGGTGGCGTGGTTAGCTGCCACGTACGTCGAAGGTATTGCGTAACTTGACTGCACCGGTCGGTTGATGTGCCAATGAAGATGAAGTGTTGCAGATGAAGATGAGATGAAGATGGAAGAAATGCCAGTGAAGATGAAGGGCTTTTTATTTTACGACAAGGAGAAATCAGTGCTATTTGGCGGCATTTCTGAAAGCTCAGGCATTCACTATTTTAGAGAAAACAAGCACCACTTACAACTTGGAAGCAGCGAAAAGAGAATGAAGAGCAAGGAGGGGGGGGGGGCGGAGCAGATAGAATAAGTTTACGGGATATAGGCGGCAGAAAAATACTCTGTTCCAGCAGCATTGGCAGCAATGAAATCAGACATCTGCCCATTATAACACTGTTTTCGTGCCATGTTAAACCGACTTTCACGAACGCTTCCATACGTTAACTTTAAACAAGTCAACGTCTACGTGTAAGGCCTTCTTCACCATACTAATGGGATATTTCATGTGAATCTGGGAAGTCTGCTGTCAGAAGATACATTACGTGTGGGCTCATACACACGTGCACTCTAAAACACTTAAACAGACATAAACATTACGTGCAGCAAACACGGGTTTTTTTTCAACCCTTAGAAGATGCAGCTGGCGCTGTTATGGAGTGTTTAGGCTAGGTATTACAGAAGTGAGAGCGGGGAAACAGCAGCTTTTCTACGTATGAGCCCCAGCACAGCCGTTGCCAAGCAAACCAATATGGCCACTCATGTATGCCGGATAAGGTCCGCCCCTAAGAAATAAGAATAAGCAGATAGGCACGTACGTTCGATATATAAACTCAGTTTGAACAATGAAAAAGTTGCCATGAAGAAAACCAAAAGCGCCATTTGGTTAGTTTACAGCTGTCATATTGGCTGTTGATATCGTGTCTGGGAGTTTTGTAGAATACACTGAAAAAGAGACCTGCAGGCAATAATTCTCGATAAAACAGATTAAGCTGGGTGTTCTTGTAGCTTCCAATTTGAACTTTTAGTTGATTTCTGTAACAACAGAATTTTGAAACGGCAGACGATTTGTGAAAGGGCAAGCGATCGTGAAACAGAAAACGATTTTTAAATCAGCAGCCATCTGAGCCCAATTCAATTTCTGGCCGCGGCGCCCGCTTCTCTGATTAAGAAAAAAGCCGGAACGCCGGTGTGTTTTAGATTTCTGGGCACGTCAAAGATTATCAGGGGTTTAAAATATTCCGTAGACCTCTACTCCCGGTGCTTCATGCCCTGTGTAGCGTAGACGCATTAAACCTTACAATCAATCAATCAATCAATCAATCAATCAATCAATCAATCAATCAATCAATCAATCAATCAATCAATCAATAATCAATCAATCAATCAATCAATCAATCAATCAATCAATCATCAATCAATCAATCATCAGTCATCAATCAATCAATCAATCAATCAATCAATCAATCAATCAATCAATCAATCAATCAATCAATCAATCAATCAATCAATCAATCAATCAATCAATCAATCAATCAATCAATCAATCAATCAATCAATCAATCAATCAATCGATCGATCGATCAACATCATCCGACATTTTAAACAACAGTACCACAGCGAGTGAAAGAAGTGTTGTGTTACTGCATTGAGCGCATTCTGGTGCCCGACCGCAACGAAGAGAGCATAAGTTGAAGTTGTTATATTTCAGTGCGCAGCAGTTTGGCGCCCAGCACAGCAGTTTCAGGCGACGAAAACCGAAGGCGTCCGTAAAACCGAGCCAGCGAACGAGTCCCCCCCGCAGAAAGAAAGCCGTAGGAGCAACAACTGGCGAAAGTGTGAGTGAGGGCAGCACTCGCTACTAAGGCCTCATCTCCAAGCGCGTGCACCGACTCAGTATGTCTCACTCTCTCCAGAAGCCCCTTCTCCGTTTGTGTATCAGCAGATCCACGTAGGATTTGTGACGGAGGTTCAAAAACGATTCGAAGTGGCATGTTCAGCTGCAACGAAGTGCTGAGAGCTTCCTCAGGTGCAGCAGATATACGCCTCTACCGAGAAGACTGCGGTTCGCGCTGCGGGCAACTTTTGCAATACGGAGCGTAGCAATCGTCCGGAATTTTGTATTATATGTATGAATTTCCATGCTGTGGGAAAATTGTATTTCCAGTATGCCAGCTCCTTTTACGAGGTGTACATACACTATTTTTAAAGAACCGCCGGGAACCAGGGTAAAGAAATGAGAAAAGCATGAACTCTTGCGCAAGGCTTGAATGGCGAAGGTCTTGTAACTATACATTGCCGTACAGATAATTACGTTTTAGTCTCCTTGTTTCTTTGCATACCTGCTGTACTAGTAATTGTCATCATATGCCCTAAAGAGGTCGTCGTAGTCTTCGTGGTGAGTTTCACATGCGAAGTCATAGATATACAGTCACGTCGCTTGGACAGAGCCGCCTAGATGAGGACTCCGCTGTCCCCGCCTGTGACATGACCGCACCAAGCCCCTCCGCTCCGCCGGTTTCACAGTGAGAACGCGCGAGGCGATTTTAGTGACTTCTGGATGCGCTCATTACAGGTCTCCAGTAATGTGCGACTCGTAAACCACTGAGTTAGGACTGAGTGTGCGGGGAATTTGAAAACAGATGTTTCTGGCTATTGGAGAAATATGGCAGTGAAACAAACGAATGTGCCAGCGGTTACGTGCCAGGAATCTGCCAGCAGTTACGTCGTTTTCCTCTACAAAACCGAACATACTCCCGACCACAAAAGATTCCAAGAACGTTAACTTTTAGAAACGGTTCCTAGCCTAAACATAGCACCGCCGTTCTAGACAAACACACAACATAGAGGGCGGTTCAGAGCAGATTGTCTTGTCGGTCTTCCTGCAGGTTTTCCTCGATCCTAATTTTTCAATCGTTCATGGAGCTTCACAGCTAGTTTCCTTGACCAGGACCGTCCAGGTATGTGATCGTCCCGCTCGATGGATGCGAAGTCGCCTGATGTCGTCGAAGGTTATATGACCGTTCGCTTGAAATGTTTTTTTTGCTTTGTTGCCACAACAATCATGATTGGGCCGTGTAGACTGTGGGTCTAAACGTCCACCATAGGTTTTATTGCGGGTCGTGTCGATGTTGTTCTTTGTTATGCAGGCATTGTGAATGTCAGCGTTCCTGTACGCTGCCTGAGGTTCTTGCGACTGAAGAACGCCGGACTTTGCTTGCTGGGGGCAAGGTGTTGTGCTTTCTTTCTGGGCTAGACCTTGCAGCGTCCATCCAAGCGTAGTGTTTATGGCCACTAAACCGTTCACCGCGTTGCTCCGAATCATGTCCCCGGTCGCTATTGACCACAGCTGTTCGGAGCCTACTAGGAGGTCGATACCTTGGTCGCTGGGGAACCGTTCGTTTGTCCGCAGGTGTACAGCCCAAATTCCGTATGTGCTTGACAAAATCACTTTTCATTGCTCTAATTGGGGTCGTCCGGGCAAATCGCTGGCACAACAATTACCTGGAGACCATGCTCTGCGTCGGCATACTGGCTACGCAGTCGCAGTTCAACTATTCGACATCGTCGTGCTTCTGTACAGATGGGCATTGGAAATTAATTTACAGCTAGGCTCGTCTCTCCCACGACTTTTAGTTCCAATTTTTCCAGGACGTCTTCTTTAATATAAGTTCGCCGGCTGCCATCGTCTAAAATGCCTCGTATGTAACTTGCTTCGTTGGGACCGATCATCCATGACCTAAATGACTGGAGGGAAGGGTCTTCGCCCAGCTGGCAGCTAGTGAGGGGAGGAGATGCCAACTTGGTGGCCTCGCCTTGCCTGACCTTGTAGCCAAGGGGGTCGCACATGATGGTTGCGCGCCTTCCCTTGCATTTACTGCACGATACACTTCGCCGGCACTCATTTTATCGATTACCCACCATCGTGCGTCTATAGCATCGCCTCTGCTTTGCAAGCCGCTTCTTTTTGCTTTCGATGCTTAATGAAGCCTTGCATGCCTGAGTGTTGTGCTTTGCCGATTTACAAAAGAAGCACTCTTTAAGTTCAGGCATCGATGCTTAAGGGGAGTGCAGAACTGACGTTACTGGCCATTACTTTGTAGACGGTCGCTTGAGTTTGGCGAAGTTTTCACTGGAGCACATCTCTCTCTCGCCTCGAGCACAACTGGCAAATGCCACAAAAGTTGTTCCAGTTGCCGGCAAGCCGGTGCAGTTTCGTCCCCAGACGAAGATGGTATCCTGGCCGTTGATATCTTCTGGAGGCGGACGTGAAAGGTGTCTGTGAAGCGCCATGACGATCTCTTCTGGCAAATCCTCCAGGAGGATGTCGTATAGCAGCGCCGAGAAAGCTTCTCGTTGGGACGTCCAGAACGTTGAGGCAACGCATATTCAGCTGGACGCAGTCATAAAGCCTGCGCAGCTTTTTCGTTACCGATGGAGATATCACGCGCTGCACCTCACGGAGCAACCGCAAATGCAGCTGTATGATCGCCCTCTTGTCGCCGAACCTCTCCTTAAGAAGCTGAACAGCACTCTCATAGCACGCCTCCGCCGTTGGAAGTCCGGCAATGGCAGGTGCGGCTTCACCTTCCATGCAGTTGCGGAGACAGTAGAACTTGTAGACTGTACTGAGAGTCGGATTCGTGTATTCCGCACCCTTAAACGGTCCCAGAACGACGTCCATTGCCACACGTCCCCATGAAAATGCTTGATAACAAGCGTTGGTATACGAGGTCCAAAGAGGGGTGACTTAGCTGTCGTTAGAGCTAGTGGCATATTGGTCGCAGCCGAGGAGATAGTGTGCGCCGTGCTGCCGACGCTAAGGTCCTCGAGCCGGAACTGAAGACGAGTTAAAATCTATATCATCTGAGCCTTGTAGTGCGCTGAAGATTTGTACTGCTTTGCGAGCTCCTCCACCGCAACCGCGTCTTTGATCTGGGCGTCGATTTTTGTAAGCTCCTCCCGGCTGGCCCTGAGGTTGTCCATCACCTTCCAGAGTGCTATGCGGTCAGAGCAGCCACTCTCGATGAGTGCTGTTGCCTGATTCAATATCTTTCACGCTTGGATTCGCCTGGCAGCGCGTTCCGCTTTCAGCCGGTGCATCATGGAACGAAAGTTCCCGGCTTATTTGCTCGGATGGCAGTCAGGTCCGTGCTTTGTCTCTCTGGGTGCGCTTCCGAAGAGGACGAAGTTGCTTTCGCGAGCGTTTCTCGATTGAACTCGTCGTCACCGTAGCTCGTTGCCACTGTAGTTGGGAGCCGCTCGTTTTACCTGTAGTTTCGGCACCAAATGTGCCGGATCGACCTCCTCGTTGCGGTCTAACTACCAGGGAACGAAGCTGTTGGACACCGAATGAAATGCTTTTAATGGCGATGACTGACAAAAGGTACGATGATGATTATAGTGGTGCACGATGCGCTGGGCGCGATCTGAGGCTCCGCGAGCGGTTGGTTTCTGCCTCTTCTTCATCGCCTGCTTGTCTCCAATATCCTCCGCGACCTTAAGTGTTGCCGAATGTGCCAGCAGTTACGTCGTTTTTCTACAATACCCAGCAAGGACAACATACGTGTGCCACCCATTTTGCCGTAAACAACAAAAAATGTTCCCTCACTATGCTTTACCTATAAGTAACCCCGAACCCCCAAAATAACCCCAAAAAACTCAAAGTAACCCCAAACAGCCTTGAAGTTGGGAAATTCTCAATTATAATTATTATGCTCTCATGGTATCTGGTCCAGTAGGGAAAGATTCCAGAGAACTGAATGCTTTATTATTATTCGAAATAGTTCAACCCGCCTACTTCCCCCGTGGCAGAAAATGTCGCAATGAATTGACGTTGTGTAGCGGCAAGCGATTTATGGAAGCTTTGTGGGCTTAACCGTCACTTCTTGCTCCGGTCCCGCTGCAAATGACCTCGCTAATAGCGGCTGATATGGTGCTAAATTCTGTTCTACCTTCGACATCCTAAATTTAAAGGATTAATCTTTTCGTTGTAATCATGCATGCTAAAGGGTTCACAAATTCCTTGCGACAAATATGTTTGTGTGGAGGGAGCCGCACAGTGTCAGATGGGGATCGCACGCCAGGAAACAGTAGCAGGAGAAGCGGAGAAAAGTACTAGGAGGCCTCTAAAAAATGGCGCCGAAGTGGCCGCGAAAGGGCAACTGCTAGCGAGCGGTACGAGCTTAAGTGGGTGCTGTCTGAGGGGCTTTTTGTGTTTTAAGGGCTTTAGAGCACCAATTATAGAAATTTCAACAACGGATTAACGCTGCACTCAGGCGGATTGCATAACTGAAAAAACTTGGTCGGTGCTTACAATGGGGCTGGTCATGTTATAACAGGGCGGCTGCACTGTCTCCCCCAAATCCCAAAAGCGAATAAATGTGCAATAAAGGTTTCGTGTTCACTTTTGGCATTTAAAAATTTGCTTTTATGAATACGTTACGTTAAAAAAATATTTAATAAATTTAAAAATACCAATGAAAATACCGTTTTAGAAATCTAAACGTTTTATTATGCAGAAATGTATTTAGTTGTTAGAATGCTTTTTTGTACAAATGTATTTCGAATTTTGCTTCTGGCGTGTTTAAATAAAGTGTTGTACTCTAAAGGACCGTTATCATCAGTTTGGGTCTCCCATATTGCGAAATTATATCCTCGTTTTTCGTGCCTAACAACAGTGGGCTATGTGAAGTCTTTGGGGGGGGGGCGACGGCATGCGAAAAAAAAGTAAGTCAGCGTAATGAGCGCAAACAGACGCTTCTCAAAGGCAACCGCTTCTCCTCGACAGCATCGAACCGAGTTCCTCGCGTTATGCAGCCGGCGTCAATCCAATCAAAAACACGGACAGCAGTTAGTCACGTTCAAAGTGTTGGGGGTGACGATTTCGGTCTGCTGTTGCCAGAGACTGACGTTACTAGGTCGCAAATAGGTGTAGAAGAGTATAAAAAAAGGAGACTCATACATTATCGTAATAATTACCCTAACGTAATGAAAGCTAGATTGATGTTTATTTACATGTCTTCTAAGGCGCGGTGGCGCTCTGTTTGGACTAGTTTCAGGGTCAGTGCCAGGTTGAGACTGAAACCGGTCAAGAGTGGGCGACGCCAAAGCCACTCTGGTGAATCACTGCTCCGCACTTGACAGGTTTCAGAATGTGTAGAACAGGTTTATTTTCTACGTGCAATTCCTTATGTAAGTAGTTATTGGTGCATTCAGACGGGACCTATCACCCTTGCCTTTCATAGTTACAACGTGTTAGGAGGGCGTTTCTGAGAACATGCAAATTAGGATAGACGTTCGTTGTAACTCAACTCAATCCATACAACTTCTTATAGTATTGGAGGGGTTGAAGATATCTATTTTTGTTGTACTGTAGTATTTCCGTGTAGGTAAGGGTACGGTAGTGGTGGGGTTGGAGAAAGAGGCTTTATTTGATGTCATGTGACCCACACCACTGCGTGTGCCCTATAGATCCCTTCGATTTTCGGCATCCACCCTACCACGTGTTTCTTGGTGAACTTCAATTTCGTAATGTTGACAAGGATGTACCCGGTGATTTTCTTACCCTGCAGTTGTGTTAGTTTGTGCAGGCTGTAATTATCATGTCAATATTGCTAGTGGAGTTTCTTGCGCAGTGATTCCAGCTAATGCAAGGACAATGGCAGCTTCCCCCGAATGTGCGCCCTTTCCGCGATTTTTGTTGCTGTTCAGGCTAATTGCTGTTGATATCATCATGATACAGGCGCCGCATAATCGCGGGTGCTCAGTACTGCAGCGTGGTTATAGAAAGCGCCCGTGGAGTTTCTGCGCAGTTGTTGCATGGCTTCCATTGCACCTAGTCTATCTGTGCAGTTTCGCGTCCGTGTACATGGTAACGAGCGTGGCCATCAAGAGTTACCTGTTTTTGTCGCTGATCCGTGTGGTTTGTGGCAGTGTGTCTGATGAAATGAGCGACAGGACAAGGCGTGCGGTCATCGAGATGCAATTTAAGCGACTGCCCAGGGAAACGCGCTTCTGAAGGGAATTTCCGCTTGCTGTGCTCGTGGCGAGCTTGCTTCTTTTTATCTAACGCACTGTAGCTGTCCCTACGGTATTCAGGAACTTGCTTTTAACTAATACAGCTGCTGCACTGGTTGCCGTACCTTCCATCCCCATGACAAGTCCAGGGAAATACAATAACGGAGCCTACATAAGTTCCCTACCCCGTGGCCTATAGGAAACGGGAAAACGCGTAAAGTTGCTAGAAGGCAAGCAGCGAATGGTCTGTTACAAACACTACGGCCATACTTTAAACTTGGCATGTGTCTGCGCTGTCTCCTCGTACGTGAATCGAAGCAGCTGGAGCTGCTTCGTTTTTGACATTACCAAAGATGGTCTGTGAATGCTAGGTGGTGGCGTTATCGCATCTGCACCTCTCTGCGAGCCGACCAGGGCTCAAGAAGTCCGAGTGTCAGCGGCAGGCACTTCTTGCTCGAAGTGCCTGCAGGCACTTCTTGCAGGCACTTCTTGCTTTGATCGAAGTGCTCCGAGTTGGTATTGATTCCAATACCCATAGGCACTGTCAAATGTAACGTGGCGTCATACACACTCAGGACGACACTCCATCACTTACCCCATGAGTCATCCATACTGCCAGCATAACCGATGGCGCGCCAGCTGTGCAGCACTCACCTCTCACCCAGAGCAGCCTGGAGGAAAGGGCGTGGGCAGCCAGCGTGCGCCTGGGCTTCTCAGAGTGGAGAGGCCTCAAACACTCCGGGCGCCCAATCACCAGCGATTGAAGCTCTTCGAAATAAAGTTTAGCCACTCCGACTCACCTATTCACTCACTAACTGCTAAAGGGCAGGCACAAGTTACAACTTCCAGCTCACAAAAGAACACTCGAAAATGGGTGATAGAAGAGGGAAACGGTGCCCGTTTCTTGTTGTTGAACTTTTCGTGCATTTTCGGCGCCTTATACACACAGCCATTGTTCATAAAAACAATGGCACACGCTACAAAAACGAGCTAAACTATTTTGTAGCCTTCCATCAAGCGCGATACCGCTATCAAAATTGCCAATCGGTACCAAGAGCATAAGGAAGAATTCTTTTATTTCGCAATATGTCGCTGCTTTGGTTTAAAAAAGGCAAAATTCCTCCCAGTCGCTCAACGACTACGCAGCTGTGGAAACAGCATGCGTGAGGGAATCGTTTTGCTGGCGGGCAAAAAAACAGTGTTGTAATAAAAAGAATTGTGGAACGCTCGGGGGTGCGAGTCGTGCTTTCTGCTCCCAAGAAGTTGGACGGTCATTGCAAGGCGGTGAACTCAGAAGAACCCAGGCGCAACGTCTGCAACGGACACACAAGGCGTTTTATTGAGCGTGCGACCAAAGCTGTGTGAAAAATTACTCTGTCCTTCGCTGGCTTGTATATTGGACAAACGGGACGATGTGTGAATGACCGTCTTCGTGAACACGCTGACAACATTAAATCCGGTACCTGTAGAAACCTTGCCACACATGTTGCTTCGTTCGACAAGCCCCCATGTGAGCCCTTGTTTGTACATTGTCATGTTAAGCGCTATGGTGACAAAAAAATACGCGAGACCTGTGAAGCTATTTCTAGGCAGCAGCGTGTGGGTGCATGCGTTAGCAGACCGTTCTGTCGTCTTGTTGCCAAAGGAGATTGCATATCTACAATCCTAACATTATCTTGTTCTAGTATTCTTCCTAGTTTTTCTCATATTGCATTTGCGCACTAAAATTTATGCAGTTGTACGTCAGCGCCGGTGTTTGTCTTTTTCTCGTCTTACGTGTCGTTTCTTTGCGGTGTTTTTTGCCTCCAGAGTGAGTACGGTTTCAATAAAATCGCCATCGTCAATAAGGTTCAACAATATAAAAGTCCAGTGGTGAGCCCCAGAAAAGGTCAGTCCTACGAAAGCTGTTATGGCAACCACTTCCTTCACAACTTTGGTAAACAGAGAATGCGCTTGTAAGGCTTCAAGTTTAATGCTTGCAAAACACCTAGACAAGTAAAAAATGCGCACCCACAATCTTCGTTGAATGTAATATTGCGCGCATAGGTAACGTTTTATCCGCGTACTACCATTGCAAAACTCCGGATAGCATAAAAATAATTCTCCTAGCAGCATTCCCTGTTTCCAGAACAACAAAAAGAACCAGAATACGACTGTTTAAAGTGGTTTGTTTTTTATAGGTGGATGTTTAAAGCGGTTTCTTTTTTACAGGTTTCGCTTCATTCCTTGCTCACGCCGCAGGAGCTTCAAGTAAAAACTGTGCTACCGAGCCATGGAGCAGTTCAAGTCGCACTGGCCGCCACAGTGCGCAATGGATACGTATATCAGTACGTATATCACTTTCCGAGGCAATGCACAAGTAACAACGGGGTTTAAATATCGCGCAAACATATAAAACCGTACAGTCGGCATAGATTTTGCAATCTTTTATTTCAGAATATTTCGCTGCTTCGCAACACACATCCCAGGGCCCGCCGCGGTAGGTTAGGTACTCAGATTTTTCGTGCGCAGAAGCAAAACGATGCCGTCCTTTTCTGTACACGCGAAACACAAAAACACTCGTGTGCGCAAGTGAAAGCACAGTACGATTGTCCGGTACATTTTGCGCTGCACTATACAGAGCACAGGTTTAATTTGATGAGCAAAACTCCTCCGGCTGTTTAAGAAATATGCCATTCTAAACCGTCATTATGTTTATAAAGAATGCGCTGAAACCAGTCTAAATCTTTACCCAACAAGGTAAATAGAAATAGGCTTAGCACGTCCAAGCTTAGAAGAAACCAAGAATTGGAACAAATGGCGCGCGAGCACCAGGAACGCGCTAAAACTGAATTGAAATGAGTTAGCTGGTGTTTCTTTGTTCCTTTTTTTATTATGTACTGAAGACAATTATTAGCTCCAAGCTGGGCAGCGGCACTGAAACCTCACTGGCAAAAAAGAAATACAATCAAATGAGTCTCCACTGGACTGGGTAACTCATTCCATTGCAGTGTTGTACGTGGAAAAAGTAGAATGTGTTAGGACCCGCAAATTATGTGTGAAACGCATTCGGGTTTATTGTGTCTACAATGTCCTCTTTCTAACGAAGACAAAATCGAATATCGGTATGTGGAGAGTTGACCTTCGCTTATCGAAAAACAAAAATTATGGCGGAAGCACTTTTCCCTGGTTACACGGACTGGAATGTTGTAAGTCAGAATTACGGTGATGGAGAATCCATGCATGAGTATTGATAACGAATTACCCTTCCAGCTTCTGTTTGAGTTCTTTAAAGTTTACTGATGTTTTGATTAGTATAGGGGTCCCAATCCCCGCAGGCAAGGTGCGGCAATTTACAGGTTTCATGTTTTAGGGGAATGTTCAGTTTCTTTCCTGAAAGAGCAGAGATTATGAAAAAAACGAGAAAATCTGGTGAATGTGTGACTTGAGCAAAGATTATTCGTACGTGGAACGCGAATGTATTTATGGCTGACGAGTTACTTCAGTGGTCATGTGTCAAGGTTGTAGTTCTATTCGTTGAACACCTTTGTTGTGTTAGGCGGTGATAGAGCATTTTATATGCATTTCAAACCATTTACCAGTTACTGCACCCTAGCGTACATTATTGTTGTTATTAATATTATCATTGTTATTATTACTATATTTCGCCGCACGATGGCGCCCAGTACGGACAAGTGTCTCCTCTGCTGCCTCGCTTTCATCGGCAGGCAGGAGCTTTTTCGATGTTGTGCGTGTAAATGCCATGCGCACGGAACGTGCATTCTTCTTCCGGACGAGGAACCGCAGTTTTTAATCTCTGGTGAGCAGCCGTTCTTCTGCAACCTCTGTGCGGCTGCGGCGTCACCCGCTAGGCCTAGCGACCCCGGTGAGCAAACCAGCCAAGGCGGTCAGCCAGCGGACGTCCCGGCCAAACGAGTGGCGTCCCCTGTCGGAGGAATCTTCGTCATTTTTGCAGGACCTACGTGCAGAGGTAGCTGTCCAGAAGAATCTCCTGTCCAAAGCCCACGCCAGCATTTCTTTCCACGGGGATGTTGTCACCGAGCTGCGCGATGAGAACGGGCTTCTGCGAAGGGACAATGTGCATGGACTTGCCCAGCAGGCTGCAGTTGGCGCTTACCTGCGTGACGAGGTTCGCAGCCTGCGATGGGAGCTCGCCCGTCTCCCACCTTCCCTGCCTGCTTCCCCGGAGCCTGCAAACCTCTCCACGCTACCGGTGATGTCACCGCACTCCGGCCTCCCAATGTGGTCGTCGGTCACCGCAGCCGGCGCCGGGGCAGCGGGCGAATGCGGTTCCTCCTGTTCTCGACGAACGGTTCGGCATTCGTCATTCGGTTCGGCCAGCTTCAGCAACCAGCTGCGGCGTTGAGTGATCTGGGTTCCTCTTCGGACGGCCTTTTGCCTCCGCCTCTGCGGTCCGACACTGCGAGTAATGGCCCCCCGGCGAACTTGCTGAAAAAAAGAAGCCCTCTTCGCGTTGGTGCATCGGAAGCTTCTGAGTTGGTAGTGGTACGCCTACCACCGAGCTCCAGGTCCATCTTCGTTTCGAAGTTGTCGTCTAACACGACATCTGGGCAACTGTTAGCCCAATTTTCGAATGTGCAAGTCACGCCATTGTCGTGCAAACGCCTTAAAGCCAAGTATGACTCGTAACCTTGTTTTTGCGTAACAGTTGACGCGGAGTGTTTTAGGCGCCTGGGCGACCTGTCTATGTGGCCAAAGGGCTGCCTCTTCGAGCCGTTCCAAGGCAAGTTCCACCCTGGCAGGGTGCACAGCTGTGAAACTACCGAGCATGACAAGTAATAACGACACTCTGGACATCTATAATCGAAATGCTTGGGGTCTACGTACTAAGTCCTCCAAATTTCTTAGAAATGTTGCGTGCTCCGAATATTCTACTATTGTTTAATGTTAATATCACCCATTATTATGACGTTTTAGTTTTCAAGAGAGATTGAACGAAGAGAGATTAGAACTTTAGATTCTCAGAGACGGACGCAAAAAAGAAATTCTTTTCCGAAGAACTGCGAAACCTACAGTATAAGCAGTAATTATTATTAACTACACTATTTAACACCGCGGACAAAACTACATATTTTAATTCAATCTCCAATACGTCTAATACGTTTAAATTCAAGTCATCCGTTCGCTTGTGCTTGACGCTTGATAAAAGTAATATGGCTGATCCTCCATAACTGGATGAAGTGTGGTGACATAATTCAAGGCAATATGGTGGAAACGAGAACAATTTCTTGGCGGACGCGTTCAGCCACGTATCGGAAACACAGATAGCTACGAATGGATGGGGAATGGATGTTAAAAAGGTACAGATCTCGCAACGATGCATTCGAAGACTTCGTGCGTTGAAATGTACAAATGTACAATTGATAGATGAAGTCAATGAACGAAGCTGATTAGTTTCGATGTATGCCATTGCCGATGTCTGGGCATGTAATTTCAGTTAGTGAATATTCCGAGGTCTGCCTCTTCTGGAATCCGCAGCACTTTGCTGTCCTCGTGTTTTCTTGCCTTGATAAAGCAGTCGTAAGTCCACATAAACTGTCATTCGTTTTCCCTTTTCAGTTTCAGTGCTTTTGCAAACAACCTTTTGTTTTCAGGCGTAAGGTGCTCATTGATGTAGACGGGGCGGCAGTCAGCTTCATGCATACCCAGGTCTTTTGCTTGAAGGCGGAGTTTTCAAGCCTTGCTCAGGACCTCGGCCTTTTTGGCAAGTGAGCAGGACCGGAACGATGATGTGTGGTGTATCAGCCTTGGAATGTACGCAGTGAACAATGTCGAGATCACTCTCTCTCAAGCGGAATTCGATCTTGTCGCCTATAGTTTGCACTATGGCAAACAGCTTTCGCCCTTTGTTGACGGGACACCCTTTATCTCTACATTGCCCTTGTGGGAATACTGCTCCATTTCAGAGAGTCGTTTTTCTAGTACCGAGTTTCGTACCTTTTCTAGTACCTTTTCTTTTTCAGCTTTTCGACCATTTCATTCATCAAAGAGAGACTACGACGGAATTCCTCAATTCCTGTTTTCATGTCCACGTCTTCCGAACATGCTTCACCGGTTATCCTCTCCCGAAAGCTGACGTCACCTTGTCGACAACGTCAATCAATTTTTCCTCAACCGCACTTTCAAGAAACTCAACTCGCTCACACAGCTCGGCGCTAGTGGGCATGGCAGAATTGAAGCATAGGAAAAGCAGCAGCAGCCGTAAAATCGGCGGTGGCGAAAACACGTAAGTGAAAAAAAATCGAAGATTTCGCACCTGTATGATGGAAATAGATGCCTATTTTGGGTTTCTTCGCGCCGGTAGCTGCTGCTACTAAGTGGCAAGCCACCCGCACTACTGCTCCTTTTTTAGCCGGTGTCGATTCCTGGGTTTATGTCTCGATGCGCAGTTGATCTCCTGTGTCTTGGTGATATGAACAGCTGCTCCCCCGCGCAGGCGCTGAGGGGAACAACACCAATGACAGATCTAACCGGGCCAGGAATCTGTATGATGGAAATATATGCTTCATTTGGGCTTCTTTGCGCCGACAGCTGGTGTTGCTGCTAAATATGGTTGTAGAGTAAATAATGTGCTATTGCTCGTGTTCAGGGGCTTATCTCAATCTGTCGTGGTCCATGTAGAAGTAATGACGTTGAATAATATAAAAGAGTGTAAAAACTCTTTTATTTCTGAAAATTTATATATAGTACTTTTTGTTGCAAGCGAGAAACCTTGCTTCATATTCACTGGCTCGCAATGGGTCAGCCGGCTGGCCGTGGGACCACTTCACACCAGTACCAGGTCTGCGAGGCAGCAGAGACCTGTTCTGGAGTGTACGGTTATTCAAGGATTCTCTTTTTTATAAGCAGGGTAAACGGTATAGTTCTCGCGTCCTCCCGGGCGCATGTACAGTCAAGTCTCAATACAACGAATTTAAAGGGACCGCTAAAAAAATTTGCTATTTTCAATAATCGTTACAGTGAAAAAATAAAGAAATGCGTGGTAAAAATTGTGAATGTAACCAAAGCATCCACCTACCTTTAATGGGAACACGCACACAATTGCGTTAGCATCTAATGCGGGGCTCGATGCACGTTGTTTGTTGCGTCCTCTTGTAATAAATGATTTGTCGTGTCAGTCTCGACCGGAGCGCAGGTCGGAGATCTTTGCCTCACGTGTGCCATTCAACTGCTGCAAGATTTCGAACGATTCCAAGCTGTCCACGTTCTTGTGCCCTGCGTCGGTGGTGCTGGCGCACCTGCTCAGAAAAGTTCGCATTGTTGCTACGCATTGAAAAAATTCGGCCTTGGACCACAGGTCGGCAAAACGGAAAGAACTCACTCAAAATTAATCACATTTAGCGCGCCTCGTTTCATGAACCCTGTACTCAATCAAACTCAGAGCGTGTGTTCTTGATTCGCCCGAAATGCAAAGCTCGCCTGTTCTCAAATCACAAAATCACTCATACTCACTTATGACTGGTAAAAGTGGGATAATACTCAGAAAACTTTCTCGTTTTAAATACAAACAGCGTAGTTCCTCTGCCGTTTGTCGTCGTAAGTACTTGAAGTATCGTTGGCACATTCGTTCGTTTGGAACTCATCGTTGTCCTAGAAGACGCGAGTATCGTCCTACGGCCAGAGCACTCAATCTGCACTGCTGTTTGTTCGTTGAACATGAGGACTCAATAGCGTTTTGTGTAGTCACCAGTGGGTGACCACCGTACGTGGGGTCAATCTGTACTCATGAGATCTGCTCACGCGTACTTAATCTCCTGCACTCATGAGTATCCTCATCTATCGACTGCGCCATGTTGGTACTCAATCTGTACTCGAATGAAAGTACTAAGCAGAACCTTTTTTCAGTGTTACTAATTGACGAATACTGAAGTCCATACTCAATACCCCCAGGCACACAACGTCTTAAGTGTTCACGCACTATGCGCGATTGACGTAAGCACTCGCGTCACGTCTGGCATTTCCAGATCACGTTCTCAGGAATAAAACACCGCTTGACTGGTGCGCGTCAGTGCTCTTGTGGAATAGCTGGGGTTTGCGGTTTTCTGCGTGTCGTTCTGGCGGCAGCTTTTCTAGTAGAAACGTTTTCGTTTCCAGGTGCGTGAAATTGCTCCGAATCATCAGAGGTTCGCTGACAGTACTCAAATACTCGAATCGGTACTCACCTGTATTTCCTTGTACCTAATCTGCACTATTTGATGTATTCAACAATGTTTCTTCTAATTTGCAAATATACGTGGTATTCACAGATATCTCGTTATCATCATTAAATATCATTGTTACAAATATCATCGACGTTTGGTGCTGCAAATAAACTCCACCAACATTTGACAGCGTAGCCTTACAGGGCGTGCCAAATATTTTCGTTAGTTGCGTCGCTTCCGTCATTGTTTCTTTCTGCGATCGTGTTCCTTAGTGAGAATAAGTTTTCATCTCGAGTTCAAACCAAGCCTCGATGCTTGAAGGGAATAAATGTAGTGGGGGCGTATCGGCTACATCAAACAGCCAGTTATGTTAACACAATTTTGCATCCGCTGGCGCAAGTGGTGCGCAGGCTCTTCGCCACACCTGCTAGGCAAGTAGTTTTTCCCATAGTTCGGCACTCTTTTTGCGTTGAAATTTAGGACCTTGTTGAACGTGACCACTGCTTCAATGGCATTATTGAAGCCAAAAAACGATGAGTGATCATTGTGCTATTAACGTGGTCTTGTGTCCATTTGGTGTTGTTCTTTTGTGCGAGAGCCGGTTGGAACAAAATTTCGGAGGAGAAGTTTAGCAAAAACAAGGAAAGTGCGGTGGCGTAAAAGGTGTGAAATTCGTAGGGGGGACTATGTGAATACGGACCGCGGATCAGTGATCAAGGTGTTGCTCCGAATTGTTTGTAAGCACAGCTATGGCTCCATGCTCGCTTTCGCAAGGTTTTAGTATGCGTGGTTGCTTCGAAAGTGAAACCGCTGCGGTGTGCAAGAAAAAAAGGGAATATAACATGTAGCTTACATTGGGGTCTAGTTGCAATAATAAATTATCGTTTCAGACACAGGGCAACAGACAGGCCCACATTGTCGCACTCGAGTAGCCAAAGTAAGACTATCTCCTTTAAAAGTAGCATCAAAGAGACTGCCGCCACGCGCAAAATAAGAGATAATAAACACAAAACCGAAAACCGGCAAGCGCGCCAAAGCCCAAGAGGATAGGTCCCGCCGCGAGAAAAGGGACAGGAAGGGTGATACGCGTCGATGCATTTTCGTTAAGAGCCCTGGAAAACCCATCACGGGCTCATGACCTCTGTATTGGCCTGTGTGTTTTACCGTGTGCACCCGGCGACGTGCCGACCGCGGAGTTGATTCGCTCCTGATCAAACTGCCCGCGGAAGACTTGCCGCAACTCAGGATAGGCGCCGCCGAGTCTCTTGCCTTTCCCGTTGTTATCGTGAGAATGCTAAAATCGCTATCTCTCGAGTAAAATCAGGCTCGAAAGCGTTCCGTGAGTCGCCTTCCCCTGCCGCGGTGGCTCGGCTGACGCAATCGCTTCGGATCCATTTGTCAAACTGCGGCCAGTGAAGTCCTGATGGGATTTGTGCAACGGAACCCCGTGGGTATAAAACCATGCCCGGAAGCAGCGGCGGCGCGGCGGCATCTCTCGACCGGAGCTATTTCCGTCCGAGGTGACGGTCATCTTGTACTTCGTTCTGGCTCGGCGTGCCGTTTCAAGCGCTGGCACGGCAACGTCGTAACAGTGGTGGTGAGCTGATGGCCCAGTCCTAACAGTCGTTCTGTTTACTTGACCCGGGGGAGCAGCGGGTGCCGCAGAGCTTATGCGTTCGGGTAGGGTTGAACGGCGTGCGCTGGGTTATTTGTTGCTTGTGCCAACGGTTGATTTCTGTGGTTGCACAGTGACAGCTCTTGTTCGCGAAGGTGACAGCTATCAATGAAAAAGTGCGGTGGCGGATGGGCAAGCAGCACATGTTTTACGAGACGTTCCAAGACGCGAGCTTTAGCTAAAACCCCAACGTCCCGCGTTCCCATTTATGATATAAAAACTTCCCCTTCACGAGCGGTTTCCTGCAGTAGTGCTAGCGAGGGGTGGTCGGTCCGTAGTAAATATGAGATGAAGGTAGGGGAAGAACAACCACCGAAATTCCCCATCGTCGCCAGCTTCCTCATTAAACGGTGGCATAAACGAAAAGCGGCGGATCGGGTTGCCGTTCATTCGCCATTAAACAGCAAGACGCTCTTCCAGCGGCCTATCCACCCAAGATGGCAAAATATGGAGAAAAACAACGCGTCACTCGCGTTCAACTCGCCACTATGATGACCGATTAACACCCCACAAACGTGCTTCGGTGTACTCGGACATTTTATTTCCCAGGGGTGTTACACCGCCGCGCATGCACGGTGGGGCTATATGCTCACTTGTAAATGGACTGATGACGCATATGTCCTAGAATCTTGGAAGAACGCGAACATCATCCTAATCCACAAGAAAGGCGACATGAAGGACTTGAAAAATTACAGGCCCATCAGCTTACTGTCAGTCGTCTGCAAGGTGTTTACCAAGGTAATCGCTAACCGAATCTCTGCAACCTTAGTCGTGGTGCGGTTCGTCGCGCCGTTCGTCTGATTTCAGTCAACCTAAAGAACAAGCAGGGTTCCGTAAAGGTTATTCAACAATGGACCATATTCATACGATCAATCAGGTGATAGAGAAGTGCGCTGAGTATACTGAACCCCTATATATAGCCTTCATAGATTATGAGAAATTGCGGTTTTCTGCGTGTCTTCTGGCGGCATTTGACTCGGTCGAAATCCTAGCAGTCATTCAGGCATTACGGAACCAGGGGGTAGATGAGCATTATGTAAGAATACTAGAGGATATCTACAATAGGTCTACAGCTACCATCATCCTCCATAGGGAGAGCAGTAAAATACCTATAAGGAAGGGTGTCAGAAAAGGAGACACAATCTCTCCGATGTTATTCACAGCATGCCTACAAGAAGTATTCAGAACGTTGGATTGGGAACAGGTGGGAGTAAGGATTAATGGAGAATACCTCAGTAACCTCAGATTTGCTGATGACGTTGCCTTGCTAAGTAACTCGGGGGATGAATTGCAAAGCATGCTTTCCGCACTGGGCGAATAGTGTAGAACCGTGGGCCTCAAAATTAATATGCAGAAAACTAAAGTAATGATCAATAATCTCGGGACAGCACAACAGTTTGAGATAGGTGGCGAGGCAGTGGAAGTGGTAAGCGAATATATCTACTTAGGCCAAGTTGGGACCCCAGGATCCCAACCATGAGGCAGAGATAATTAGAAGGATCAGAATGGGGTCCCGCCGCGAGAAAGGGACAGGACAGGGGGTGCATATGGCAGACATTCTCAGATAATGAATAGCAGCCTACCATTATCGCTGAAGAAGAAAGTGTATGACAGCTGCATCTTACCGGTACTCACCTACGGGGCAGAAACTTGGAGGCTCACTAAGAGAGTTCAACTTAAATGGAGAACGACTCAGCGGGCAATGGAGCAGAAAATGATAGGTGTAACATTAAGGGACAAGAAGAGAGCGGAGTGGGTGAGGGAGCAAACTGGTGTTAAAGACATATTAGTAGAAATTAAGAAGAAGAAATGGACGTGGGCAGGGCATGTAATGCGAAGGCAAGATAACCGCTGGTCACTAAGGGTAACAGAGTGGATCCCTAGAGAAGGCAAGCGTTGCAGGGGGCGGCAGAAAGTTAGATTGGCAGATGAGATCAAGAAGCTTGCGGGGATAAATTGGTCACAGTTGGCACAGGACCGAGGTAATTGGAGAATAATGGGAGAGGCCTTTGCCCTGCAGTGGGAGTAGATAGGCTGGGGATGAAATGGACTGCACGAGACCATAGTCCTACCGAAACTGAGCAAAAGGTTTCAAAATGGGAGCCTAATAAAACCATATGCGCGCACGTACAGGTGCCAAATTATCGCTTGAATGCGCACAGGGGCATGGTGCGGAAACATTTCGGTGACACAAACCATGCAGTCGATTTGACGCGAATCAGGTATATTACTGTATTTACCCGATTCTAACGCGCACCCGATTTTCCTGGCAAAAAAAACGAAAAAACTTGCACCTCCGATTGTAACGCGCACGGGACTATGTGACCCAGACAAACGAATGCGAGAGAAACGGGTGATTTTTTTCCCGAAGTAATCTCACTCATCTCACTCCTCGTCGCTGTCCGCTCACCCCAACATCTCAGCCTTGGTGCCTTCAAGCGCGTTCGCGATGCCACACTTCTGTACGAACGTTCAACCATGGTATATGGGATCGTGGCTCACCCCTCGCACGCCCATCCCGAGAGCTTTTCCAGTGGTGCACTCTTCAGCCGACCGCTCGTTTTTAACGCGTGGGAGCCGCTGCTGCCATTGCTGTTATCAAGTGCGCAAGTGAAACGATTTGACGATTTGTGTGAACGCCGATAGAAAGGCCTAGGCGCATAGGCCAAGAAGGAAGAAAAGCCTAGGCTTGCTGCGTCCGAAAAATCTTTGCTAAAAGCTTTGACGCCATCTGGATATTGCGATGGCGATGGGTCGGACGAAATTTCCTCTGTTTCGGCAGTTTCGGTTTTGTATCCGATTCTAACGCGCATGCGATTTTCTGGCCTATTTTTCGGAAAAAAGCGTGCGTTAGAATCGAGTAAATACGGTAACTGGGACTTTTGAAATGAGCGGTTCGGCTCACGAAACGACTGCGCAGCGTGACATGTGTCTACGGAAACTGCTAAATACCGGAAAAGAGTGACTTCGGTGCGCGTAGTGCATGCATTGTTAGAAGCCCCCACCGCCTCCCCTAAAGCAACTGAGCAAGCGGAACGAAGCAGCAACGCGTTCCCAGGCCGCGTATTTGTAAACAAAAATAACTGCGCCAGTCAATATGTGCCGTTGAAGCAACTGCGGCTGCACTTCCCACCGGACTCACCCCCTCGTTTTTCTCTTTTGACCTCGACAACTTAGCCAGCGACCACCCAAAAACGCTAACAGCTCCAAACGGGGACAGGGAAAGGAGGGATGCGCAGTTTTCGTTGCCTGATTTCGCCAATCTGAGAGTTAAGATGCACAGCGGAACCGATAAACATTTTCGACTCGTACACACGCATCCGGACTCGAGTTCGTGATAACTTCTGTTGCCCTACTCTACTCACGAGGGGGCGTGCTCACGATTGCAAGCACTCAAAAATACAGTGTTCATGAGTATTGTCCTCATGCGTACTTACACTCACACGTACGAGTACTCATATGTACTCATGAGGACTACTCATAAGTAATGTACTCTTTAGTACTGTGTACTCATGAGTACACATACTCCTGAGTACTCATACTCATGAATACTGTACTCATGAGTACTCATACTCAGGAGTAGTGTACTCATGAGTACTCTACTCACTAGTAGTGGACTTAACCCTGTACTTATTCGTCATCGTACTCACTTTTTATTCTGGGTGTGTACACACTCATCGTCATACTCACTCGTAAGTTTGAGTACAAATGAGTACAAATGAATGTACTAACGAGTGAGTATGCCGACCTATGCCTTAGACACGGCTTCTTCTCCTTGGCGTTTTTAGACCAAAATTACTTTAATTCTGTGCCCATGGTGTTGCTGCAGAAAAAAGATTTGAAACACTACGTACTATTAATCCACTAGTAATGGAAGAATAGCAACAAATGAAGGGGCGGTAGCGCCGCCATAGGCACCGCCGCAGGCACCGAGGTACTTCAATCGGACATCATTCTTACGCGATTGATAGGTCTTAGATAGACCGTGTTTCCTGAAGCGCATGTCCCTATGTGTACACTACAGCAACAAATATATTGTAACCCTGCTTTGTTTGTTTGTCAGATAAATGCGTGACTGACCCCGCAATTAGGGAACAGATGGTTACTTGCGTTGTGTCCCTACGTTTGGGTAACACTGCACTATGCAGAGATTAGGAGGACAACATACGTGTGCCAGCTATTTAGCAGTAAACAAAAATAACTCCTCATTTTACTTTGACCTATAGGCAACCCCAACCCCCCAAAATAACCCCAAATGACCCCAAGTAACCCGAGACAGCGTAGCAGTTGGGCTAATCTCAAATTATTAATATTACTCCCTCACGGTTACTGGTGCAGTAGGGAAACATTCTAAAGAACTGAATTCTATATTAGTATTCGAAGTAGCTCTACCTGCCTACTTCCCCCGTGGCAAAAAACGTCGCTTTAACTGGTGAAGATTGGGCGTCACTGAATCACTGCTCCGCAGTTGACAGTTTTCAGATTGTGTGGAACAGGATTATTTTCTATCTGGAATTCCTTATGTAAGTTGTACTTGGTGCATTCAGACGGTACCTGTCACCATTGACATTTTTACTTATGCCGTGTTAGGTGGGCAATTCTGAGAAGATGGAAATTAGGATAGACGTTTGCTGTAATTGAAATCCATTCATATACCTTTTTGTTATATTATTCGCGTTGTTGTAAATATAACTTTTTGTTCTACTGTAGCATTTCCGTGTATGTAAGGGTACGGTAGTACGGTGGAGTTGGAGAAAGAGGCTTTATTTGAGGTCATGTGACAACATCACCCCGTGTGCCCTATAGATCCCTTTGATTTACAACTTGTTCCGACATCAACCCTACGGCGAGTTTTATTGCGAACTTCAATTTCGGAATGTTGTCAAAGATGTACGCGGCGGGTTTTCTTATACTGTAGTTGTGTTAGTTTATGCAGGCTATAATTATCATGTAAAAATTGCTAGCGGAGTTCATTACGCAGTTCTTTCTGCTAATTCACAGGTCAATGGCTGCTTCCGTGGGATCTGTCGCGATTTTGTTTTGCTCTGCAGGCTAATTGCTGTTGATATAGTTGTAATAAAAGCGCGGCATAACCACTGCTGGTCCGTACTGCACCGTGGGTATAAAAAAACGCCCAGGGAGTTTCTGCGCAGTTATTGCATGGCTTCCATGGCGCCTATTCTATCTTTGGGCAGTTTCGCGTTGATATACATGGTAACGAGCCTGGCCATCAAGAGGTACCTGTGCTTGTGCTCTTCTACGTGGATTGCTGGAGTGTGTCTGATAAAAGGAACGAGAGGACTAGGCATCCGGTCATCGAGATGCAATCCAAGCGACTGCCCTGTGAAACGCGCTTCTTGAGTGAATTTCCGCTCGTTGTGCTCATGGACAGCTTCCTTCTCTTTATTTAATGCACTGCCGCTGCCCATAACATAATCAGGAAATGGCTTCAAACTAACACAGCTGTTGCACTGGTCACCCTACCGTCCATCCTGATGATAGGCCGAGGGAAATACAATAGCGGAGAGAACATACGTTCCCTACTCCATTGCGTACGGGGAACAGGAAGACGTGTCACGTTGTTAGAAGGCAGGCCGCGAACGGTCCGTTGCAAACACTACGCCCGTTATTAGAGCTTGGCTGGCGTCTGCGCTGTCACCTCTCTCGTGAATCGAAGCAGCTGGAGGTACTTTCGTTTTTGACATTAACAAAGATGCTTTGTGAAATTTAGGCGGTGCTGGTATCGTATCCGCACTTCTGTGCGAGGTGACAAGGGCTCAGAAAGTCCGAGTGCCTGCGGTAGGCATGTATTCCATTCGCTTGGCCCGAAATGCACCGGTGTTAGTTGGTATTTATCCCCCATTACCAACAGGCACTCTCGAATGAAACGTGGTGTCATCCGCAGTCAGGACGATTTCCTATCCCTTACCCCAAGTGTCACCAAAACTGCCAGCATAACTGTTGGCGGGCCAGCTGTGCAGCACTGACAACTCAGCCAGCGCATCCTCGAGGAAAAGGCCCGAGCAGCCAGCGCGGATCTGGGATTCTGAGAGTGGACCGCCTCAAACCGTCCGAGGGCCCTATCATCAGCGCTTGAAGGTAATCGAAATAAAGTTTTGCCACTCCAACTCACCCATTCACTCACTAACTGCTAAAGGTCACACGAAAGGTACAACTTGTAGCTCAAAAAACAGCACTCGAAAATAGGTCATATAAGATGGAAACGGAGCCCGTTTCTTGCTGTTGAACTTTTCCTGCTTTTGTGATGCCTTCTACCATCTAGCAAAAAAAGGTTATTTTCTCCATGCCTTCTACGCACGCGCATTGTTCATAAAAAACACTGGCACATGCTATAAAAACGCGCTAAAATATTGTATAGTGTTTCATTAGCCACGACACCGCTATCAGAATTGCCAATGGGTACCAAAAGCGGAAGGAAGAACTCTTTTATTCCGCAATATTTCACTGGTTTGGTGGAAAGAAGATAAATTCCGCCCAGTTTCTTAACGACTACGGCGCTTCGCAAATGGCATGTCTGAGGAAATTGTTTTGCTGGCGGGCCAACAACAACAAAAATTCCTTGGAGTCCGAATTTCCGCGGAAGGTAAAACTTCCCCAATAATAACCGCCCCACCCGGGGCACCTTGAGTAATCTTGGTGACGTTGTTGGCGAAACCGCGGACCTCGAGCCCCCTAAATAAGCTGGATCCAACCGTGTCTACGTGTTTTTAAGGTGAAGGGTAGAAACCTGAAACGGTGGCCATCGGAGCCCAGGTCAAGTTCAAGCGGATAGGCTGCCTGGTATACTTCCCTGCCCTACAAACATGATCGGCCCTTGAAATGGGGCCGCACCGAAGGTTCATTTCTGCCACTCACAGCCCTCAGTTCTCCAAAGTCTGATAACTTCCCCCGTTTTTCGGTGCTGGAATCCACTGAACACAAAACGCCTCTTGCACCACAGTCCCTGTTCCTGATATCAAAGTTTCTGGAGGGCATTATTGGTGACTCGTATATGGCTTTTTTAAAAAAACAAAGAACTGGAGAAATCCTGCTTGAAGTACACAACCAACAGCAAACCACGTTCCTGTTTGCACAAACTCGCATAGGCAATTTTGAAATCACGGTGAAACCCAACCGGAGCCTGAACAGTTCTCAAGGCGTCATTTCTGTAGTAAGATCTCATGAATGAGACAGATGCTGACCCTTTGGAGGGCCTGCGAAATCAGGGCGTGACAGCTGTTTTTTGCATAACCATGAGGAGGGATGACAAAGTAGTCTCAAATAAGCACATTATCCTTACTTTTGACTGGTCAACACTCCCAGAGTACGTAAATGGAGGTTTTGTACATTGTAAAGTCCGGGCCCACATTCGAAGCGCCGCGCCGCTGCTTTAAGTGCCAGCGGTTCTGTCACAGAACCGTCTCCTGCCGTGGCCGTCTGACCTGCACGAAGTGCGCCAAGCAAGATCACCAATCTGACAATTAAATTGTCCATCATCAACCCTCACCTGCGACAACTGCCAGGGACCCAATGCCGCCTACTCTCGAAAATGTGAGAAGTTTAAGCAGGAGAAGGAGATCATCTATGTGAAGGTAAGTGAAAACATCATCTTCCCAGAGGGGCGAAAGTGGTGCGCTTCTTTCCCTCTGGGGAGATACGCCGACGCAGCTCTCCATGAGGCGGAGCGCCGTCTGGTTTAGGCGGGGACCCAGTACCACGAGTCGCACCAGTCCCCACACGATCCACCCCTCGGGTTGCTTTCGGCTGCCCGTCTCGCAACCGCACCGCGCGCTGAACAAGCAGCGGCTGTGGTGGCAACTGCGTCTGTTGGGGAGGCCGCTTCATCCAGTGCATCCTCTCCACGGGCCCAAAGCACACGCAAGAGCACGGAGCAGATGGAGACGGAGGCACCCGCAACAGTTCCCACCCCCGCCGCTCCGCCCGTGCCACGCGGGGCGCTCCTGACGCCCTCAGCGGTCGCGGCTCGAACAAAGGGCAGCGGAAAGGGTGCCAATTCCGGCGAGTACGGTCCTCTGCGCACCCCCTTACCATCAGTTGAAGACATAGACGTCGAGCCCTTCCGGCATTCATTGCAGCGAAAGGAATGGGCTGCGACGTCCAGGTCAGTAGAGAAGGTCAAAAAACCCGTTCCAAGAGTCTAAGCCCCGAAAGACCTTACATAAATATTCACACTCCAGTAGCTCTAAACACACAATAATGGGAAGAGAAAATATCCTTCAAAAAAACTACGGAGGCATTCTGAATATTCTTGACGATGTGTACGACAATATGCATCCTAATCGGCCAAGTGTGATGTGTGCACAGGAAACACGTTTAAATTCCAATCATACAAATATCTTAAATAGCTATATGGTATATAGAAAGGATAGGTCTCGCTGCACACACTCTTCGGGCGGTGTCGCCATAACTGCCTGGAAATCCTTAGCATGCCCGCCTATCACCTTGAACACTCACCTTGAGGCTGTAGCAATTCGAACAATCATATTCAATAAGTTGATAACGGTATGCTTTATAGACATTCCTGCTGATCTTGCACTTTCGAGCGCTGACTTCAAGGCGCTTGTCGACCAGCTGCCTGAACCATACATCCTCATAGGCGACCTCAATGCTCACAACTCTCTTTGGGGCAACATACTCTGGAGCATGGCCTTTTCAACAATAAACAGCCTACATACCATAAAATAAGACACAACACATACGCATATCTTGACTTGGCTATTGGTTCGGCAATTCTCGTTCCATGTCTTGAGTGGGGTGTTGGCAGGGGCCCATATGGTAATGACCACTTCCCCACTTCGCTAAACATTAAGGTACAAGGCCCATGCCGTCCATGTTCCCAGAACAGGTTCAATGAAGCAAGAGCTAACTTGAATACATTTACAGAGACATCCAAACTACACAACACATTCGTTGTACACCTACACGTTGAAGAAGCTACCAAACTCCTCACTGCGCACATCCTCGACGCCGCCGGGAAAAGTCCATTCCCCACGCCTCTGGTGGCCCGCGCAACCAGAAGAGGCCGTGCTTGAATGAGGAATGCAGGCCAGCGCGAGAGGCCCAGAACAAGACGTGGGGTATCCTCCGTCGGTACCCCACGTCAAGTAACCTCCTCTTGTTCAAACAAGGCCAAGGCGTTAGGAAAACGGGTGCGCGTTGAGGCCAAAACGAGATAGTTGGCGTTCCTTCCTAACATCAAAAAACTCCTACAGAGACACACGAAAACTATGGACACGAATACGCAAACTCCAGTACAACAAACGGCGCAATCTTCCTCTGTCAGCACAAGTAACACAGTCGAAGACCAGCCTGACATACTCGCACAACACTGTCCAGCACGTGTCCAGTTCAGCACAAATCAGAAACACTTTCATAAAACACACAAAGAATGCGGCCGAAAAGAAGCCTATACTAGATAGCAATAGGAAAACATCTTATACTCAGTGTTTTCACTGCCTGAGCAGGGGCCTGCTCTGAGCATGTGTAAACGCTCATCTTCTCAGGCCCATGCAATAATCACGTATAGAATGATACAGCACCTACCGCAGACAGCTTGAAACACTTCTACATCCATATAAAAATATGGCTTTTCGGGGCACATTCCACACCCTTGGAAAGAAGGCCATCATCATCATCATATTTATACATCGTCTTTATTTCTACGTACCCACCAACACCAATGACCTTAAGCGGTGGTGCACAGGATGAAACACAAAATTTGATGCAAACACAAACAACCTAAATAATAGCCTGTGAACGAGGAAAAATAAATAGGAGGAGAAAGAAAGAAAAAATACCATCAGTGCACTTCAGTCAAACCAAGTTTAGGCAAACGTAAATTGTTGTTTAGAAATATGAAAAGGTGACTTGCCTTTTCATTGTACAGTCTAAGCAATCTTTGCATAGGAGAACAATTAGAACTGATTCGAAATAAACGATATTCACGAAAAGACTTACAGGGAACTCTAATCCCAATTGATGACGTAAGGTCTTCACAATCAGTGATGCTGTGTGATATGCTTAAACAAAAAAAGCAAATTTGCGTCAAGCGTCTTTTTAGACAATGTAGCCAATTGCAATTTCTCCAACATGTTTTCATACTGATAGTAAACTCGGCGATCGAAATACCTGTCGTATACAATTCTAATAAAACGTCTTTGTACATTTTCAAGCTTAGCGATACTTGTTATGCTCAACCTGTTCTAAATAAAAGACACAAAATAAAGTTTTGGGATCACCATAGTTAGGAATATTCAAACAAAACACAAAGGATTAGAAAATGGTCTCTTAATTCGCCACACAATTCCCAAGAGGCTGTAGGCCTTGTTCAAAACAAAATCAACATGCGTACGAAAATGCAGTTCTGAATCTCAAACAATGCCGAGATCACGACTTTCTTAAAAACCGTTTGAGCACTGTTCCATTTAGTGTGTAACCATGTAGCACGCAAGACTTTTCTAGTGAAAAGTCATACATAAGTTTTGGTGACTTAATCAACAGCGTATTTCAGCACACCCAATTAGCTATATTAAGATGTCAGACTGAGGGTAGATCGCAGTCCCATCATAACGTGCTAATTTCTTGAAACAATTTAATGTCATCTGCATACCAAACGGTGCGGGAATTTTTCGACACTGACATGTATATTCTTATTAAAGATTATTAAAACAAGAGGCGTACCGAAAAAGATACTTGTGAACGCCAGAACTGGAAATAAACGGCGTTGACAGCACACCATTAACGCGCACGTAATTACATCTAGCGGACAAATAAACCATAAATAAAACTACAAAGTTGATTGCACACGCCCTACGCTCCTAAACTTTTCAACCAGTCTCTGGTGGTCAACTAAGTCAAACGCTTTCGACAGGTCAAAGTACACGGCATCATCCTGACCACAATTTTCAATATAATGACTTGCGTACTCCAAAAATGTCATTAGATTAGATTTTCGGATGGGCCTTTATAGAACTCATGTTGCACATTCCCGATCTGACGTTGAAAAAAAGAACCATAGGTGATGAAACAGGACAATTTTCAAATACTTTCGCAAAAGGGCCTCTGCAAAGTTATAGGTTGGTATTTAGTGAAATCGCACGAATCACCAGATTTATGTATAGGAACAATTACGTTACGCCTTTTACAGTAACTCAGGAAAAATTCCGTTCGAAAGAGAAACGTTGAAGATATGAGTCAAAACGGCACAAATATCGTGCTGCAATCCTTTAACTATGAACTTAGGAATGCCATTCAAAGCAAAGCGTGAACTTGGTTTCAGTGCTGATAAATTAATCGCCACTTCGATATCACATTCGGAAAAAGAAAACGTGTGCAACACATTACCCTACCGCTGTCGTTTGAAATGAAAAATGAACAATGCGAGGTTCGAAGGAAAGGTGTTGTAGAGAGGACAGAATGAAATAATCAGCAAAGCAGTCAGCCACATCCTTAAGTTTGTCCATCACCGTTCCATCTTTGGCTAACGTGACGCTCGTTCGAGGTGTTGAAACATATTTAACAATCTCCAAAGTATTTTTGGCTCACGATTTCAATTAGATTCAACTGAATGTAAATGTACTTTCTTATCACATTTGTAGACTACTTTTACTAGGGCGTTGGTTTGACGGAATCTTTGACGCCAATATTCGCTTCGCATGACCTTATACTTTTGGTGATATAGGAATTTTTGCGTAGCAAGTTTTTCAGTTCACGTGAAAACCGTGGAGGATAGCTACTTCTAAAACATTTATGTTTAGGTATAAATAACCGCTTTGCTTCATGTACCAATGCTTGTGAGGGCAATGGAAGCTTCGTTTGCATCCCTGATATTAAGAGCACGTGACCAATCATGATCACGTAAATACAGAAACAGGCCTAAATAATCACCTTTAGAAAACAAGAATTTTTCACATTCAAGATAGTTCCTCTACGGACGATTAATTATAAAGGTTAAAGAGAAGAAAAGGTGCCATGCATCGGGCGGGACGAGTGGGTCTGCACTCGTCAAACATTGGCTGAAAGGAAAGTTTCACAAGATCAAGTATATTACCCGCTGGATTTTCTATGTTGTTGCGTTGAGTAAGATTTAGCAAGTGCATGAACTGTAGTAGCGATTCCCCTTTTGCGTCTCCGCTCTGCTATAGGGTCTCAGTAGAATTCCATTTTATCTGGGGAATGTTGAAGTCTCCAGCTATCGTGAGTCGGCAATTTTGGTTGTTCAACATATCACCAAGTTCAGTCATTTGCTGATTGGATAAGACAGAAGAATATCTTGGGGGATAGTAAAACGTACCAATGAAAAGTTTGATCTGTCGTGTTTACTTCTACAGACACGCTCTCTGCATATACTTCCAAAACCCGACGACGTCTTGCTTGAAACACCTTTCTTAGAGCGATTAGGGCACCGCCCGCAGACTTGACAGAAAGCGTGTCATAGACACGGTCAGCCCTAAACACATCGTACTCCCGCGGAAAGTTTTCAGCAGAATTGAAATTGTGGTTTCATCATGTGTCTGTGATGCAAAGAACATCACATTCATTTTTAAAAACGTTTTCCAAGAACTGATTACACTCCGTACAAATGCCACGTACATTTTAATAATAAAGTGAACAGTTCATGCTTGTAAGAAAAGAAAAGAAGGAAGCAGTCAATTATTCGTCCTCGACACTTTTTTTGGCACGCAGCTTACCCCCAAAAGGCCGAAAGATATAGCCCACAGCCCACACATTTCGCGGCGCACTATCGTCCTCAGAGGGTCGGTATGAGTCGCCAAGTCATCGGTCGGCGGTGGGCGGGGTGGCGTTGCCGCATCCACACATGACGATGTTCCCGCTCTGTGAGGGAGGCGGGTGAACGAGTGCGCTACGCGACGACACTGTGCTTCATCAAAACTGCGGCATTCCTTCAAGACGCACTCACCGGGGGTGCACTCTTTGCAAATCACCAAATTAAAAGCATCGTCCGCAATGCCCTTAAGGATGTGCGCAACCTTGACGGATTCAGCCATGCTGGGGTCTAGTTTTGTGCAGAGCGCCAAAACGTCCAGAATGTAAGCCACGTACGACTCGGTGTATGACTGGACGCGAGAAGAGAGGTCTTTCTGTGCGGCAAGCAGGCGCGCCACGGAGTTACCGAACAATTTGGGCAGATCCTGCTTGCATTGATCCCAACTGGTCAGCCTGGCTTCGTTGGTTTGGAACCACAGCAGAGCGGTTTTTTTAGATTTAAGGGTACATTTGCCAACATGAAAGTGTCATCCCACCGGTTGTGGGTGCTAACGCGCTCGCACATGCTGAGCCATTGGTCAATGTCCTCATCGTCAGCGCCAGAGAAAAAGCCGAGGTCGCGAAGTGGGGATGGGGGGGGGGGAGGGAAGCGAATGGGGCAGGAGGTCGGCGTCGTCGTCTTGTCTGGTCGCGGCTTCTCACGTCTCGGCTGATTTGAGCTCATCATAGGCTGGGGGCACGGGCTGGGGAACAGATGTCGTGATGGCTCACCGGGGCTGGGGCATGCCGACGCGGTCCAAGAGCCTGGAGAAGATCGCTTCAGGAGCCAAGACGGCGCAATGCTGGTGGCCAGGATGGGGATGATCGTCCCGCACCTCACGAAATGTTACGTGGTGGCAGGACAAAGGACATAAACCATGAGATGAACGAACGATGTATTTTCACTATTTACAACATGTCGGCCATGAGGCAGAACCGGCGCTGGTTGCGCGCCTGCCCAGCTTCTTCTTCCTGGTTGATCGCCTTCTCGTCGTCGTCTTGTAACAATATCAACATGCTGAATAGCGATTTAGCAATGTGCACAAACACGTAACTTGTCCCATATTTTCATTCGCCCCATCAGGTAGCTATTAAGAAAAAACTTTACAACGTAGAACCGGGCTTTAGAAAGTGCTATCTCTATCAACAAAACCACATTTCTCAACCGGCTTTCCATAACTGAAGAAATTCCGAAAAATATTACGCTAATACATTTTATAATCTGCGTAATTTATTTCAGACATTTATGGGTACGCAACAACCCAGAATTTTGTTTCGCTATGCTCGATTAATTAGGCTTCACCTTAAAATTATAATATATCAAGTTAGTACAGTGGGAGTGAACTGTGCTCCCAAAATTTAAAATCACAGAGATAGCCGTTCGGCTCTGGAGTGATTTCACCCGTTAATGCTTTTAAATCGGCAAGGAATTTATCTCAAAGTGCTTTATGTCGTCTCTTGATGGTGCATTACAGCAATATCGTAAGTGCAGAGCACTTTAGGGGCTCACCTTCTCGTCGTAGTTCGCCCCACGGTGTACCGTCGGTGCGGCGTCCTGCAGAAACTTCGAAAAACCAGCAGTTTTTATTTTCATTACCGCTCGCAACTTGTAGACCGCGGGCGCAAACTCGTGCAGTGCGGGAGCTTGCACATCCCTAATTGTTTAGCGAAAACAAAACTGCAGGTAGAATTGAGGCAAAATACATGTAATAACCGGCTGCCCCCCGGTTCATTTAGTTAAGAACACTCGGTTGGTTTGTTTTTTACGATAGTAAGCGGAACACAGCGGCAGTGCAGCAAAAAGGGGCGGGTTCTAGGCTGTTGAGTAAAGAGGCCGGCACACGGTGATTGAAAAGCAAGCTTAAAATGAAACACCTGCTCGCGCTGGTTGAGGTAGTGCGATGCATTGCAAGCATTACGAAGGCGGGAAATTTCAATTGGGTTCAGCAAAGCTCCGTTTGATTCACGAGAAGAGCAGTGAGACAGGGTGGCCAAGAGCATGATGGGTGATAGCAGTGAGCGCATAACGGCGGCAAAGCGCATTACGGCGAATCACTGCTCTGCACTTCCGAGAGCTTGCACCTTGAGTGCAATGCCCCTAAAATTTTTGCAAGTTTCTTTTGGTAGCATTTGGCATCAGAAGCCAATTCGGTTACGCAATGTGTTAAAATGAATTGGTGCACCCGGAAAAACACGTTGTCATCATAATCATCATCATCACCAACACCACAAGCCTATCTACGCCCACTGCAGGGCAAAGGCCTCTCCCATTATTCTCCAATTACCCCGGTCCTGTGCTAACTGCAACCAATTTCTACCTTACAAACTTCTCGATTTCACCTGCCCATCTAACAATCTCCCGCCCCCTGCAACGCCGGCCTTCTGTAGGGATCCACTGTTATCCTTAATTACCAATGGTTATCTAGCCTTAGCATTACATTTCCTGCCCACGTCCAATTCTTTTTCTTACTTTCCACTAATATATCCTTAACAAGCGTTTGTTACCTGACCCACTCCGCTCTCTTCTTGTCCATTAATATGCACCTATCATCTTCCGCTCCATTGACCGCTGAGACGTTCTCAATTTAAGTTGAACCATCTTAGTGAGCCCACAAGTTTCTGCCCCGTAGGTTAGTACCGGTAAGATGCAGCTGTCATACACTTTCTTCTTCAGGGAAAATGGTAGGCTGCCATTCATTATTTGAGGATATCTGCCGTATGCACTCCACCCCATTGTTATCCTTCCATATACCTCTGCCTCATGGTTGGGATCCCGGGTTAAAACTTGGCCTAAGTAGGTATATTCGCTTACCACTTCCACTGCCTCGCCATCCATCTCAAACCACTGTGTTGTCCCGAGTTTATTGATCATTACTTTGGTTATCTGCATACTAATTTTCAGGCCCACGGTTCTACTCTGTTCATTCAGGGCGGAAAGCATGCTTTACAATTCGTCCCCCGTATCACATAGCAAGGCAACGTCGTCAGCACATCTGAAGTTACTTAGATATTCTCCATTAACCCTTACTCCCACCTGTTCCCAGTCTAGCGTTTCGCATACTTCTTGTAAACATGCTGTGAATAACACTGGAGAGATTGTATCTGCTGTCTGACGCACTTCCTTATAGGTATTCTACAGCTCCCTTTATGGAGGGTGATGGTAGCTGTGGACCTATTGTAGATATCATTTGGTATTTTTACACAATGCTCATCTACCCCCTGGTTCCGTAATGCCTGAATGACTGCTGAGGTTTCGACCGAGTCAAATTCTTTCTCATATTCTATGAAGGCTATATATAGGGGTTCAGGGGTTCAGTATATTCAGTAACTATATCTATATATTCAGTATCTATATCTATATTCCATATGTATCTTTATATCTACATTCGGTATCTATATAGGGGTTCAGTATACTCAGCACACTTCTCTATCACCTTATTGATGGTGTGAATATGGTCCATTGTTGAATAGCCTTTACAGAACCCTGCTTGTTCTTAAGGTTGACTGAAATCTAAGGTTGCAGAAATTCTGCTAGCGATTTCCTTGGTAAGTGCCTTGTAGACGACTGGCAGTCAGCTGATCAGCCTGTAATTTTTAAGTCATTCATGTCAACTTTCTTATGAATTAGGATGATGTTCGCTTTCTTAAAAGATTCCGGTACACTTGCGGCCATTAGGCATTGCGTATACAGGTTCGCCAGTTTGCCAGCAGATTCCAGGTTTGGCAATAAATTTCAATAAAAACGAGTTGGCTATATTCGGGATCGTTGGGGCAAAACGCAGAAACTACAGTTGCAATAATTTTGTGGGAATACGTATATCAGCGAAAATCAATTCGATATCTCATCAGACGAAAAAAATAATCACGCATATATGAAGCGCATTACTTGTTTTTCGACAATAGAATTTTCGATAATCCAGCATTACTCCCATGCTACGCCCCGCTAAAAAGTTCTCCTGAAAGTTTATGGGTCTAGGTCGTCCAGTTTCACCCTGCCTGCAGTAAGTCAATCGGTCAGTCAGGCAGGAAATCATCCAGGGTGAGTCAGTCGGCGACGTATTTTTCGTTATAGGTATATATATCACGGAAACTTAATTTGGTGTTAAAATATCAATAAACAGAGCCGGCCAGAACTAGTACGTACTAAAAAAACGCTGATGACCATTTCAAGAATTTTTACTCCTCCGTCTGGAGTAGGGTAGCAAAAGGAAACATCGCCCATTGCTCACGCCACAAGAGGGAAACAAGTATAGAATTATCAAACGACTGAAACCATATTCGGCTAGTGGGAATAGCATTTTCATGTGATTTACACAACGCCTTTATTAATAAGTGCATGTGCAGGGTTGGAATCAAAGTCGTCTACCACTCGTAGACTCAGAGAACATCGTAGACACTCGATCCAGTGCAGCACTGTGTATCTTGGGTATTGCTCTGACCCCGCATCTTTTAAAGAATAAACGGTCCTTGGCTCTAAGAAACACACATGGACTTAGGCCTATAAGCTCTCGTATGGTAATTCTCTTGGCCATAGTGTAGCGACTGCTACTTCAATATGGGAATACCGTGCCTACTTGCTGGCGTGCCTGCAGAAACGCACACACGCATGCGTGCCACGCAAGCATGCTGCTCTATAACCGGAGCTCTGTAACCCTGTTTCCACTTTCAAGAAAACACGCTTCTGGGCTCAACGCAGTACCCAGTGTGCCATGGCTTGAAAACAGGGCCTAGGATGGCTACAAGGCGTCCCATTCAATCAAAAGGGGTTTCAACATGCGTGCAGTACCGCTGTGTAAATTAAGCGCTAAAAATCCTCAAGCAACTGTTCACATCTATATTTATTACGAGTAGTAGCTGAATGACTAAATGACTAACTGACTGACTGACTGACTGAATGAATGAGTGACTGACTGACAGACAGACTGACTGACTGACTGACTGACTGACTGACTGACTGACTCATTGACTGACCAACTCATTCACCAATGCCTAGCCAAGGCAGCTGCACCTAGAGAATTGCAATTTCGGGACAACATTCGCGTCTAGACGTAGGGGCTCATTAAGGCAGGATTTTCGGAAACCGTCCTTCTAAGCAAGTTACCATTACCTCGCTCACCGTTCCCATATTCATGTGTTTTTTGCTGTTATGTGTAGCCTTAATAATGTCTAAAAAATTGGGTTGTGGTTTTCCCCTAACCAAACAGTATTGGGCGATTCTACATTTCGCTAAAAAATAGACTTTCTGAAACGTTTTAACTGCTGCACTGATTAATCTGTCGAACTGGTTTTTGCTTACAAATGTTTATAAATCAAATGCACAAAACAACTTTGTTAGGAATTCGCTATGCTACGCAGGTGAGGCGGGCGAAAAGACCATTTTTTTGTGACAACCTGAATACAGCCCTAAACGGGGGACATCAATGCCTAACCAAGCTAGTCATTCAAACAGATTCAAATGTTATGACCATATTCTAATTATAGAGTAGGCGCTGAATATTGCCCAAATTTTTAAATAATTCGCACGAGAGAGACTGAAGAGCGCTAAAATATTTTTACATAAATGAATTTTGTATCGCAGGCCAGCTGAGATATTGAACTAGTTTTGGGTGATATAGATCCAACATACAGGCATTAAACACTATTTCTGATTTTTCATAATACCCACCAAATAGGGACAATCACGATTTTGTGGAAATAACGTTTTAACGAATGACTCAATGAGTAAAATCGGTGAGTGTACCCATGATTTTTTTGGCTTCCAAATGCTGCCCATACAGTTGTCCAAAAATGAGTTTCAGGATTTTATCCTATCCCGCGTGTAAAGACGGGAGCGGGAATTTTTAAGCTACCCCACTCCTTGATCTGGAATATAGTTCTATTTTCCCGCGTTCGCATAACGCTCGCCATTTCTTGAGATTTTCTGCAACCACGCCACTCTCCGTACCAGACCATGTTATTTATTATGGAAGTGCAACTGGTGGGTAACCTTCATGCCTACTGAGGTAACGCTTCCCATGGATAAGGAGTCATTTGAGGGGGACCATCTTGGTACACTTTGTTTTGGGAGGTTTCTGATTGCACACACTTTCTAGCTGCTTTCAAATTGCCACCCGCCTCCGGTACGATCCCTTGTATTTACAGCACGCGGGAATTCCTAATTGTGTCAACTTCACGGCGAGCTGCCTAGTTATGACAAGAAATAACTGAACAGGTATTATGCAGATTACTTTTATTACTATAGTGGCCCACCAGACATACCCGGGTTTTAGCACCAGTATAACACACGAAGCGCAATAAAGAAAATTATGCAAAAGAAATTTAGGTTGTCCTAATCGTTAGTTAAGTTTCGTCGAACTGAGGTGTATTTTATTTTTAAATAGATTATTCAACAAAAAAAAAACGGGTCATACTGCGCGCAGCAAGTACCTTAATTACGCGATGTCGTCTATAAATGTTTAAGCTACATTAGGCACAAAGGTCTGCCAAATTTTCGGATATTGAGTATTCCGACAATCTACACGAATGAAGCGGACATTCCATATTTAGACGCATTGTTTATGCGCGGATACCAGAGCCGCGGTGTTTATTTCCCATTTTTGATAAAGTCGCGGATCAGTTCTTAATGAATTTATTTCAGTATATTCTTTATCTCCAAACGAAAGAGCGACTTAGGCTGCTAAGGACCATGCCCTTTCCTGCACTACGTAAGTGCGAGATTTGAAGGGGAAAAAGTTAAATATTAATGTTTTAAGGTCGTAGGAGGAGTTAGGAAAAATCGGGCACGTATCAGAAAAGGGGGAATAGCTGCGCGGTAGGAGGAATCTAAGAACTGCGATTGAAGGATTCAGGCAGCTGAGCGAAAAGGCAACGGCAGCGAACAAGGACACAAAGAGAGCAAAAGGCATATATATATATATATATATATATATATAATATATATATTATATAATATATATATATATATATATATAACACAGAAATAAGGTTGGCAGTCCGAGAAAACCTCGGAAAGTAAAGGGGAGGATGTGGTAGATCATTGAAACAGATTAAGAATTGGAAAGAAAGAAAGAAAGTGAAGAAAAAATGCCCGCCAGTGGGATCCGAACCCACGACCTCCAGAATACCGGTCTGGTGCGATAACCACTACGCTACCGGCGGGGCGATTTTCCCATTCACTTTCTGGGGTATTTATGTTAGGTATGTTTGTTTCCTGTGCTTGGGGGTGGTAGCCAGCGCCATTCGGACTAATCGGGGTGAAGGGGACCTTCTTTTTAACCCCCGGGTCGTGACTCGAGTGTCTACGACATGTCGAGAGTGGTCGACCAGCTTTGAACCCTCTTAAGCTCCCTTTGGCAACAAGACTGCCAGAACAGAGGCCCTCGCTATGCATGTAGCGAATCAGAATAGGAAATGAGGGCTCGTTGAAATAACACAGAAATAAGGGTTGGCAGTCGAGAAAACCTCGGAAAGTAAAGGGGAGGCCTCTGTTCTGGTAGATCATTGAAACAGATTAAGAATTTGGAAGAAAGAAAGAAAGTGAAGAAAAAATGCCCGCCAGGTGGGATCCGAACCCACGACCTCCAGAATACCGGTCTGGTGCGATAACCACTACGCTACCGGGGGGATTTTCCCTTCACCCTCCGAGTGTGCTATACTTAACAAACCCCCGGGTCGTGGAGGTATTTAGGCGGGGGTCTTTCCAAATTCTTGTTCTGTTTCGAGGTTTTCTCGACTGCCAACCCTTATTTCTGTGTTATTTTCAACGAGCCCCTCATTTCCTATTCTGATTCGGCACGAGGGCCTCTGTTCTGGCAGTCTTGTTGCCAAAGAGCTTAAGAGGGTTCAAAGCTGGTCGACCACTCTGGACATGTCGTAGACACTCGAGTCACGACCCGGGGGTTAAAAAGAAGGTCCCCTTCACCCCGATTAGTCCGAGCTGGCTACCACCCCCAAGGGCTAACATAAATACCCCAGAAAGTGAATGGGAAAATCGCCCCGCCGGTAGCGTAGTGGTTATCGCACCACCGGTATTCTGGAGGTCGTGGGTTCGGATTGGCGGGCATTTTTTCTTCACTTTCTTTCTTTCTTTCCAAATTCTTAATCTGTTTCAATGATCTACCACATCCTCCCCTTTACTTTCCGAGGTTTTCTCGACTGCCAACCCTTATTTCTGTGTTATTTTCAACGAGCCCCTCATTTCCTATTCTGATTCGCTACATGCATAGCGAGGGCCTCTGTTCTGGCAGTCTTGTTGCCAAAGGGAGCTTAAGAGGGTTCAAAGCTGGTCGACCACTCTGGACATGTCCGGTAGACACTCGAGTCACGACCCGGGGGTTAAAAAGAAGGTCCCCTTCACCCCGATTAGTCCGAATGGCGCTGGCTACCACACCCCAAGCACAGGAAACAACATACCTAACATAAATACCCCAGAAGTGAATGGGAAAATCGCCCCGCCGGTAGCGTAGTGGTTATCGCACCAGACCGGTATTCTGGAGGTCGTGGGTTCGGATCCCACCTGGCGGGCATTTTTCTTCACTTTCTTTCTTTCTTTCCAAATTCTTAATCTGTTTCAATGATCTACCACTCCTCCCCTTTACTTTCCGAGGTTTTCTCGACTGCCAACCCTTATTTCTGTGTTTATTCAACGAGCCCTCTCATTTCCTATTCTGATTCGCTACATGCATAGCGAGGGCCTCTGTTCTGGCAGTCTTGTTGCCAAAGGGAGCTTAAGAGGGTTCAAAGCTGGTCGACCACTCTGGACATGTCGTAGACACTCGAGTCACGACCCGGGGGTTAAAAAGAAGGTCCCCTTCACCCCGATTAGTCCGAATGCGCTGGCTACACCCCCCAAGCACAGGAAACAAACATACCTAACATAAATACCCCAGAAAGTGAATGGGAAAATCGCCCCGCCGGTAGCGTAGTGGTTATCGCACCAGACCGGTATTCTGGAGGTCGTGGGTTCGGATCCCACCTGGCGGGCATTTTTTCTTCACTTTCTTTCTTTCTTTCCAAATTCTTAATCTGTTTCAATGATCTACCACATCCTCCCCTTACTTTCCGAGGTTTTTCTCGACTGCCAACACTTATTTCTGTGTTATTTTCAACGAGCCCCTCATTTCCTATTCTGATTCGCTACATATATATATATATATATATATATATATATATATATATTATATATATATATAGAGAGAGAGAGAGAGAGAGAGAGACCAATGTGGGACAGTAAATGGACAAACATTTTGGAGTCGGGAAGCAAGTGGTTTTCCCGTTATTTTTGAACTATTCGCACTTTTGTGCATGTGCAGATACTATTGCCATCGTCGGTGCACCATGTAAAAACACAGCCTTTGACACTTTTACACGAGTCATACAGAATCCACTTATTTCTGAAAATTCTTTCGAGTACTCTTTGTTTCAGGCGAGAAAATATTGTAAGATTCAGTAGCTAGCATGGGGTCAGTCGGAGGGCCGAATGACCACTTCACTGCAGTACGAGGTCTGTTCGGCCGCGGAGAAATGCGGGGGAGCGCAGGTCAGGAGACCCCCATATGCCTTGGGTTCTGATCGTGTTGGTCCATTCGGTATTGATTCCACGTGCATCATCCTCTCTTTATCAATGCCGGTGACGAAATGAATTAGTAAAACCGAAAGCCAGCAAGAACTTCAAGGGCGGCTCCTTCTCCCTATTAGTAATATAGGACGTGAGAGAGTTTTTCAAAGAGGGTGCAGGTTTTGACCTTAGACCATAGGCGTGCGCTGCTGTCTTGAAAGAATAATTTCGGGCCTTCGAATTGTAGCGAAACATTTTTGGACACAAATAAAAATCTCAAGCTGCGCCACTTTATAAGCAAACATCAAGAAAGTACCCAAGGAGCTCAAAAGCACCATGATGTAAGGTACTTCGGAGAGAGTTACAGCTTTGTGATGCTAGATTATCCCCAATTGTCTTACAGTTCCAATGACACCCATGACACCCACTAATGGCATACTATCGTTGGCCCTTTGCCTAAAATCACATGCCGTTGTTTTAGACTGTTTTTACCACACAACAGCTACCGTGGTTCTTTTTATTCTGAAGCGTTGAAGGTTCTCAAACAAGCATTTCCATCTGTCTCAAAATTTACTATTTTGTGGGAGTGCATCAAGCAGGAATCGTACAGAAAAAAAATTGTGAATTTTTTCTTGCATAACAATGACTCCAATTTATCGCCTCTGTGAAGGTTTTTTTAATATCTCATAGAAAACGTTCCTGAAGCGCGGTTTGTGGAAAAGTGATATGATTGGCAGCAAGGGTCAGTCTTCACAGAGCTTACTTGGGACGTACACCCACAGGCGCCTTACGTACGTGAAAAGAATATCAAAAGCATATTTATCCTGTGAGCGAAAGGAAACATCTGAAGAGATAACCGAGAACTCACAAGAACGGTTGAATAGACAGTATATTTGAATGGTTCACTCATCTTTTATCATTTCGCACCATAATTACTAGCAAGTGACCAGGCTCGGCTCCCGTCTAGCTCTGCCACCCAGCCTTTTCAAGAAACAAGACACATCCGTAGGCTACCACGGTAACATTCCAAGCCTCCTAAATGCACTTAAATACGTCCTGGCATACTATGTTTATATTACATCTGTATTCAGGAACGCAGCGCTGCGGAAACAATTGAAAATATCTTACGACTGATGATATGACGATGACACTGCCTCAAAATCACATTGACGCCAGCCGCACACCCGTATGCAGTCAGTATGTGCAACCCAAAGTACATGCGGCTGCCACATCTCTCGCTGCGGAGAAGGAACACTTGGTGCATTGAAGCAAAATTACGGTCCGCCGTCTAAGGCCACGGTGGTCGCTCAATATCCAAAAATGTTTTCGTGCTACAAACAAATGGTACTCCAAATGCCTTTCATACTCCTTTCCAAATGAGCCCAACCCTGTATTTTTACACAAGCGCCACACAACGCTGTTAGCTCCTGAAAGAGAGCAGTATTGAAATAGTAAAACTTTAGGTGAAACATCCTCGGTTTCCGACTCTTCTATTTTCTCCCGCGCTTGCTGTGAACATGTAAAGGAGTTATGAAACTGTATTGGCAACTTAAAAGATAGAACCCTGCAAGCAATTGTTAAAATATGGTCCCGAAACGCCGCATTTATTCACCGAAAAGTCTAGTTTGCGCCACGGACCCGCCGCGGTGGCTCAGTAGCTAAGGCGTAGCGCTGCTGAGCACGAGGTCGCGGGTTCGATTCCCGGGCGCGGCGGCCGATTTTCTGATGGAAGCGAAAGCAAAAAACGCACTTGTTGTACCAGTTTTCGGCGCAAGTAAAAGAACCCAGGTGGTCAAAATTAATCCGGATCCCACCACTACGGCGTGCCTCATCGCCTCCATTGCGTCGGCGCGTTAAACTACAATCAAACAATTTGCGCCACGGAAGCAGAAATCAAAGCGTTGGAGCTAGAAAGCGCGTCTCATTTTCCAAAATGCGAATTTCTTTAACGTGATCCGGAAGATATTTCATTTTAGCGAATCATGTGGCATTATACGTTTGGTCGCAGCCACGGTAATTAGGCTGTGTGAAGAGTGAGGGAAAAAACTTCTCCGAAGATTACTTATGAGAACAATCACCGTGGTGAAGAGATATGCCATTATTTTGTGAAGGACGTTCTGGTATGGTCCAGCGCAACTTCTGCTACGTTTGGCATAGAAAAACGCCGATAGTAGTCATAAACGTTTGAGATTCTCATCAGGGAAATTTCGCTACTTAGTTAATTTGGTAATGAAGTTGAAGCTACAGCTAAGATAGCTAAGTGCTACTGAAGCCGTAAACATAGAACTTATATGTTCAGTTTATGTAGCTCCCAAGGCGTACCAGGCGTGCTTCCGTCCAGACGGACCCTACATAACATGAAGAAGCAATCTTTTTGTCGAACCGCAGATTTATTTGACTGGATCCAACAGATCCACTCTACGGACGTAACCCAACCAAATATCGGCGGCGCATATAATACGCTTTATATGCGAGTGCCGTGAAACATCTGTAAGAATGGGCGTGACCCATTTATGTGCTCTTCGCCATCGCCAACGACTTTTCCGAGAGGTTTTTCACCCCACGCCACCGTCGAAGACTCATTCCAAAATTACGCGATGTCCCAATTGCTAGGTTAGCGTCAATATCAGCCGCGGCCCTTTCAAATCACTATGGGATGAATGTGTGGTGTTCGCTTGGAAAAAAGATAAACAGCAAATAAAGGAGCGTCGACACGCCACACAAACGCCAATGGGCTCGAAAAACAAAGGACAGCTACTTCAGCAGAACCCGTAGGCACTGACATTGCAAAGTGTAATCAGTGAAAACATAATACAGTGGAACACCGCTGATACGTCAACTGGATTTACGACGACCCTCTTCTTACGACGGATCACCCGTGGTTCCGGCAAACTTCCCATAGAAACAATGCAATAAAAACCCCGATGATATGACGCTCGGGTGCCCACGAACCGCTGTCATACGACCGACCCCCGGCGCGCATAAAACCGTCGTTTCTTCCCATTTTCAACCGCTTCGCCACCTTGGCCGGAACTTCTGTATTCTACCCCCCGCTTGACGCTGCTTGATATTCAAAGATCCACAGGCCGGCCAGCGTGATGGCCGAACAGACGCAAGCAAGCAGGCGGGCACTCATCAGCGGAAGTTAACCTGCACCAACCGTGAAAAATCTAAGTTCAGGTGACACGTGGACCGTGAACTAGATGCTCCCGTCGAGCTGCCGAAGAATGCGAAAACACATACGACGCAAACCCACGGCGATGACCGAACAGCCCCTTTACCCGCTCGCTCGATACATGTTTCTTCCTTTCACAACGCTCACTATCCGCATATCTCTGCTCTGTGCTTATCAGTGTCTTTCAATGCCCCATTGTCACTCCGCAACTTTATTTGCTAGAGTGCCCTAATTCACGTTCATCCACCGCAACGTTGGAGACACTTAGGTACCCGTTGGCACAGCCATTTGGGTCACTCGCTCGCCGCCGCAACGGCCGTAATATTTGTAGGAAGAACTCTTAGTTTTCGCCGCAACACGGTGTACTTGCCACGTTTGAATCGCCTTATCTATTTCGCGTTGCTTCATCACGTGGGAAACGAAAACAGCTAGGTGTTGAGCACTGTGACCCAATAGCGACGGCACGGGATCCCATTCAAAGGGTGCCTCCAACATGTATGGCAATGCCGTTTTTTTTATCTGCGCCTTGTACTATCTTTCGTTTTGTTGGCCTTGTCAGTTTCACACTCGCCTTTTGCCTCTCCATTTGCACGGCCACGTCAGCCGCACCTCCCGTGCCCGAAAACGGGGCGGGTGGGTTAGCTGGATGCATTAGAGGGAGGGGGGCACAACGCCGGCCTCCCTTCTTTTTTAAACTTTGGATTTCAACTAGGGTTCCCAAATCACGCGAGAACACGCTAAATATAGAAATTAAATTTAAATAAATGAGCCCTCCTGTTGTGTAACAGAGTCTACTAGTCCGGAATGTACCCGCACCCCGTTCTTACGCACACTTTCTCGAGGTCCCTTGGAAGTCCTATTATCAGGGTTCCTCTGTTATTCGATATAAAAAACTGTTTATAGAAAAATACATCATAGCTTCAATTGCATCGGCTTCAATCTTCACATAGCGGAAGTGCTGTGAAACCTTTATTAAACGAAACCTTTTTCTTCCATTTAATAAAGTGAAACCTTCGCTGTAAACAAAATAATGGCAAAGTAGGTGTCTCCGACGAGAGGTTTCACGCGCAGCACAAAATGGGGAAAACTTACTTGATTGAGAACAACTGCATTGGGTTAGCCATGAAGGGGCCGAGAGGAGAGGAAACAGCTTGAAGGATTAAGAAAAAGGTTAAGGCGTTGTTGAATTCAGGGATGGTTGGGTTAGCACTTTCATTGGAGGAAAGAAATTTGCAGCAAAAGAAGCGGGAGCACGTATAATATTTTTAAAGAAGGTTCATTGTGTCTCGGTGGTCTTGTGGGCGAAAATTATTTTCTTTGTCTAGCATAAACATGCAAAAAAGTGGATTTCAACATTAAACCGCTACAGTTTAACCAACGGCGAAATAAACTCACGCATATAAATAGGGCCTGCGCCCATAATATATTTTTCTTTATATTGAGAGAATATTTGGAGAATGATTGGTGACCAGCTCTAGGTGTTTTTGAGTGCGCGGTTATTCAATGATATTGCTTCTTATAAGCAATGTAAACGGTGTAGTTTTCGTCTCCTCTTGGGAGCCTACCTTCTTCCCTCAATCAGCAGAAGCAGGAAACGAAAACAAAAGCACTTCTAACACAAAATAGCGTTTTGTCAGTACCCATGGCGTTGCAAATAAGAAAATTTAAACAACTACGTATTATTAGTCCCCAAGTAACGGACAAATAGCCTAGAAATGAAGGGGCACTGGGTCTGCCGCTGTAGGTCAACAACAGAGACTCCGGAGAACGAGGCACCCAGCTACATCCATCGGAGACAACGCTTGTGCAATTTATATGTATTAGATGGACCCTTAATCCGGAAGTGCCTGTCTATTTGTGTTAACTACGGCTGCAAATATGATTTAACTGTGCATTGTTTAATTTTCAGAGAAATATGCGACGTACCACATAATCTGAGAATAGGTGGTTACTTGCCTTGCCAGTTGCGGTGCTTTCTTTAGTCGCCAACAGGAGCAAAGAACGAGTTAAAGAACCAAATATTGAAGCAATGGCTGCTTGGTTGGGAACCAACATTACGAGGGCTCAATCATCGACATAATAGAAATGACTACGCAAAGCACACCCCGAAGATCCTAAAGGTTCAATGAAGGCAACCAACAAGTTGTTTTAAAACGAAAGTATCAGCTTCCCGATTCCGTTTTAGCGTTGATTCGGGCCCTAAAGATGCCTAAGCTGCTGAGAAATCGTTAATATAAGGCAGATAAACTGAGCGCCACGGTACACCGGAAGTATGCGATGCAGCTGTGATCTATTTTGCGGTATTCAAGAAAACGAGTAGAACGCTATCAAGTATCGAGCGGTACCAAGAACCAGTTTCGGTGAAATTAGTCCTGCTTTCCCGAACACCTACCTCCTTTGCATCTCCGCACCACACAGCAAAAGGTTGGCGCTGAATACAAGTTGTTTAGTACTTGTAATCAGCCTTAACGGTTTCGTAAGAAAGTCATTGTCGTTTCAGTCACCGTGAGTGTTGGCGTAGAACCAACCCCTCCTGCGTAGCCGTTAAGCTTAGTCCAAAAGCGGGTTACCGGCTACCCAAGTATAGAGAGTATTAGCATCCAGCTGCAGCCAGGAAAGACATTAGGCATTGAATGCACGTTTCGAAGTATAGAACGTGGCGGGGGCACCTGCATTAATAATTTTGCTGTTTTCTGCCTCATTTCAAAAGAGCTACGAGTAAAAAAACGTATCTTTGGGTTCTGGCATAGATAACGTATTAATAGACAGGATATTGTATTTTGACTTCTTTGTTCCCTTTAGGTCTGGGTGGCAGCGCATTATGTTTAGATTAGGAGACACCCCGCACGGGGCACCTTGAGTAATCTTGGTGACGGTACTGGCGATACCGCGGACCCCGAGCCCCCCAACATAAGCTGTGACCTACCGTGGTGATGTGTTTTTAAGGTGAAGGGTAGAAACCTCTAACGGTGGCCGTCGGAGCCTTGGTAAAGCTCCGGCCGATGGGCTGCCTGCCTGTCTACCAGGCAGGGAGCTCCGGGACCTCTTTGACTACCAGGGTAAGGTCAACGAAGAAAGTACATCCGTCTCCCTGCTTTTCCTATGCCATATTGATAATTCAAACCCCCCCCTCCCCAAGACGTGATCGGCCCCCGAAAAAGGGCCGCACCGAAGTTTCCTTTCCAATCCCTTCCAACAATCCACATTCCGAAATCTGACAACTATCCTCGATTCTTGGTTATCGAGGCAGTTCACAAAACAAACCCTGTTTCTTCCATGTCCGTATTCTTGATCACTAAGTTCCTGGAAGGCATCCTCGGAAAATCGTTCGATGCTAAGAAACTCCGTACCGGTGAAGTCCTAGTCAATGTCAAGACGCAGCAACAAGCCACTAACCTCCTGTCGCAAACCTGCATGGCAGATCTGGCCATCAGGGTCACTCTCCATCGTAGCCTCAACAGCTCTCAGGGTGTGATTTCGGAGACAATTTTTGTTGAATGAGACCGAAGCTGATCTGTTGGAAGGCCTGAAAGATCAGGGTTGTGTAACTGCAGTGAGGCGTATCACCATCAGACGAGACAAGCAGGAAATCCCCACAAAGCATATAATCTTGACTTTCAAACCGCTCCACACTTCCTGAATCCATTACGGCAGGCTTCATCTCGTGCTCCGTCCGAGCATACATCCCGACATCCGCCTCCCTGCTACAAGTGCCAGCGGTTCGGTCATGGTACTAACTCGTGCCGGGTCCAGCTAACCTGCGCTAATGTGCCCAACACCATCTCACTGATGACTGTTCATCCAATCAAATGCTTTGTGCCGATTGCCAAGGAGCTGACGCTGCATATTCGTGAACCTGCGAGCGGTTCAAGCTTGAGAAAAAAATAATAAACATCAAGGTCACGAAAAACATTACCTTCCAGAGGTGCGAAAAAGGTTCGCCTCTTTCCCCCTGGGGAGGTACGCCGACGTAGCTCGCCGGGAGTGGAGCGGCGTCTGGTTTCGGCGGGGACCCAGTACCGCGAGTCGGACTTGGTGCCGCCCCCGCCACCCCCTGGGGTGCCTGTGGCAGCCCAACCCGCCTCCGCCCCACTCGCTGAACCAGCAGCGGTTGTGGTGGCAACCTCTTCCGTCGGGACCGGTGCCGCTCCCGTCCTACCTCCCCATCCTCCAGTGCATTGGAGGGTGCCATGGACACCACGGGCCCCGCACCGGCTCCCACCGCTACCGCACCGCCCGTGCCACTTCTGGTGCCTCCGATACCTGCGGCGGTGGCGGGTCAAACGAAGGGCCCTCGAAGGGGGGCCAAGTCCGGGGGGCCGGTTCGACGGGTACACCCAGGACATCGGACGACGAGATGGACGTCGTGCCAATCTTGCCTGCAACGCAGCGGAAGGATCAGCCTCCGACGTCCAAGCCTACAGAAAGGCCCAAAAAGCCCAATCCAAGAGTCACAGCCCCAAAAGACGACACATAAACATACACACTCCAGTAGCTCTCACCATAAATAATGGGAAGAGAAAACATAGTTCAATGGAACTGCAGAGGCCTTCTGAATAATCTTGACGACGTGCATGAGATTCTGCATGCTAATCAGCCAAGTTTAATGTGTGTCCAGGAAACACATCTGAATGCCAAGCACACAAATTTCTTGAATAGTTACCTGGTATACAGAAAGGACAGGGTGGCTGCACACACGCTGGCGGTGTGGCCATAATCGCCCCCAAATCATTAGCATGTCACCCTGTCACCTTGAACACCGTCCTTGAGGCTGTAGCAATACGCTTAATAATATTTAATAGGTTGATAACGGTATGCTCCATATACATTCCCCCTGATGTTACACTTTTGAGCTGTGACTTCGAGGTGCTGGTTGACCAGCTACCCGAACCGTACATTCTAACAGGCAACCTTAATGCTCACAATTCTCTTTGGGGCTCTTCTTGTACGAATGCCCGGGGTCGCCTGATAGAGAGGTTTCCTACATCCTCTGGAGCATGCCTTTTCAACAATAAACAGCCTACATATCATAAAATAGGACACAACACATACTCATGTCTTGACTTGGCTATTGGCTCCGCAGTTCTCTTTCCTCTTCTCGAGTGGGGTGTGGGAACTCACCCATATGGTAGTGACCACTTCCCCACCTCACTTACATATATAGGTAAAGGCCTAAGCAGTTCATCTTCCCATAATAGGTTCAATGAAGCACGAGCTAACTGGAATACATTTACACAGACATCCAAACTACACCACACATCCATAGGACACCTACACGTTGAAGAAGCTACCCAACTCTTCACGGCGCACATCCTCGACGCCGCCGAAAAGTCCATTCCCAACGCCTCTGGTGCCCCGCGCAACCAGCGGAGGCCGTGGTGGAATGAGGACTGTAGGCGGGCGCGAGAGGCCCAGAACAAGGCGTGGGGTATCCTTCGTCGGTACCCCACGTCGGGAAACCTCTTGTTCAAATGGGCAAAGGCATTAGGAAAAACGTGTGCACCGTGAGGCAAAACGTGAGAGTTGGCGTACATTCATAACATCAATTAACTCCAACACAGACACACGGAAAGTATGGACACGAATACGCAGACTCAAAGGACAACAAACACACAGCCTGCCTCTGGTAAGCACTACAGGGGACACACTCGAAGACCAAGCTGACACACTCGCACAACACTTCCAACAGGTTTCTAGTTCAGCACACTACACAATTTCATGAAACACAAAACACAAACACATGTCCGAAAAGAAGCCCATACTAGATAACAATAGGTCAACATCTTTTTATAACTCAGATTTTCACTGCATGAGCTGAGGGCTGCTTTGAGCACATGTAAACCCTCAGCTCCAGGCCCAGACAACATCACATACACAATGATAGAACACCTGCACGCAGACACTCTTTTAACACTCTTACACCTATATAACAAGATATGGCTTTCTGGGCACATTCCAAACTGTTGGAAGGAGGCTATAGTTGTAGCTTTTCTGAAGGAGGGAAAGGACCCGTCATCCCCCTCAAGTTACCGTCCTGTTGCCCTGACGAGCTGCCTGTGCAAGCTCTTCGAGAAGATGATAAATCGCAGGCTCGTGTACTTCCTTGAGTACAATGGTCTTCTCGAGAGCTGCCAGGCAGGCTTCAGGGTGGGGCGATCAACGAACGATCAACTGGTAGCTCTTGACTCGTACATCAAGGATGCCTTCGCGCATAAGCAGTATTGTTTAACTGTGTTTTTCGACCTTGAGAAGGCATACGAGACCGCTTGGTGTTATGGGATCCTTAGTGACCTCAAGTCATTCGGTGTTTCGGGTAACATGTTGAACGCTCTTGTCAGTTACTTGTCAGACAGAACGTTCCGAGTAAGAGTCGGTGGTGCACTCTCAAAGGTTCACGTGCAAGAAAATGGCGTGCTACAAGGTGGCGTGTTGAGCTGCACTCTCTTCATAGTAAAAATGAACTCTCTTGGTAAGGCAGTGCCACCTACAATCTCTTATTCCATGTATGTAGATGACGTCCAGATATCCGATAAATCATGCAATATGTCAATCTGCGAACGTCAAGTCCAGCTTGGTGGAAAGAAACTTGCCGGCTGGGCAGACAAGAATGGTTTTAATTAATCCTGTAAAAAGCTCGTGCGTTGTGTTCTCCAGGAAGCGCGGGGTCCATCCGGACCCAGACATTCATCTCAATGGCGTGTCGCTTCCTGTGAACAAGGAGCACAAGTTCTTTGACAAGGTGTTTGACCACAAAACAAGGTGTTGACCACAAACAAACAAGGTGTTTGACCACAAACTCACATTCATTCCCCACATCAAGGAACTTCAAAATAAATGTGTCAAAACAATGAATATACTTAAGGTTCACTCCCACCAATCCTATGGTTTCGACAAAGAACTCCTGCTTCGCTTGTATACTGCTTTGGTTGGGTCTCGTTTGGACTATGGCAGTGTGGTGTATGGGTCGGCGACTAAGACAGCCTTGCGAATTTTGTACCCAGTGCTACACTTGGGCCTTCGTCTTGCTTCTGGTGCTTTTCGCACAAGCCCTGCCGAGAGTCTTTATGTCGAGTGGGACAAGTGGAGACGTGAGAACCAACGAACGTACATGGACTTGCTTTATGCTTTTAAAATTTCGCCGCTGAATAATCATCCTTTTATCCTGTCTTTAACGATACATCAAATCTCTGCTCTTTGTAAATCGCCCATTCGTTCCTCTGCCCTTTTCACTTAGAGTGAGAGAGCGAGCCTCGGATCTGAGTGCTTCGTTTTTAGATGTGTACAGGTCATCCTTTTCTAACATTTTACCGCCTTGGCAAGTTCGCCCTGTGTCGTGCGACCTTTCTTTTATGAGACTTGACAAAAATCGTGTACCACGAGCTGAAATAGTGCAGCACTTTCTGTCTTTGCAGTTTAAATACACATGTGCAGAATTGTATAGTGACGCTTCTAAAACGTCCACTATGGTGTCGTGCGCTGCTCATGGTCCAAATTTCAATGCAGCCAGAACCATGAGCGTGCACACAACATTTTTTTCAGCAGAAGCGTATGGAATTTTACTGATTGTACAACACATTCTTGAAAATCAAATTCCCAATTCCATCATCTATACAGATTATTTGAGTGTTGTTCGCGCACTTTCATCGCACAAGCCCCCCAGAAACCACATAGTTCATCTTGTATTCAACACTATCATGTCCGTGTATGCACAAAAGCATGAGCTGGTCCTCTGCTGGGTCCCAGGAAACGCAGGGATCGCTGGGAACAAGTTGGCAGACGACAGGGCCGCTGCTGCTGCACTCTGGAACACTGTGGACATACAACGATACCCTAAACAGACCTAAGCCATACATAAGACAACACCTGCGCAGAACATGGCAAACATACTGGGGCGAACAGACAGGCAACAAACTATATGTAATAAGCCACACTTGGGACGGTACACAGCTGACTCACACAACAGACACACGGAAGTCGCCTTGGCTAGGCTGCGGATAGGGCACACCCATGCGACGCACTCGTATCTGCTGACGGGATCTTTAGACCCCAGTGCAGCAGGTGCGGAGAGGCCCTATCCGTAGTGCACATACTAATCACATGCAAGGCACTTCACACAACACGACACAAACAGTTCAGAGAACAATACAGACAACATATTCCCTACATCCATCGCTGTTTCTGGTGACGATGCCATTGTTCTCTGTTAAACGTGTGTTTGAGTACTTGTCAGACGTGAAGTTTTTAGACCTCATTTCCTATCACGCATAATGAAATCTGGCCCTATACACCAGCCATGCTCATTCTCGCTTTGTGATTGTATTTTTGTTTTTGCTGAATTTACTTAGTGTTTAAGGTTTCACCCCTCATATCTGACTATTGTTTTGGCGCTCTTTGCCCCAGTTGGCCTTGCGCCATAAACATCCAACCATCATCATCATAGATTAGGAGGACAGCATACGTGTGCTGCCCATTTTGCAGCAAAACAAAAAAATTAGACCATCGTTCCGTAGGGAATCCCTGAGTAGTATGCGAAGCAGCCATGGGGTCGACTGAAGTTCCCATTAGTTTTCAGTTCGTCGTTTGCGTTGATGTTCAGCTTCGCGTGCCTTCGTTGTATCAGTAGCTTCTTGACGCAGTTTGAAAGAGTGAAGGACATAAGGCGCGTTCGCAGCACATCCTCCCGGCTCGGTTTGTAGCGGAGTGGGTAGAGCGCCACGTACTGTCGGGAGCAAAAGTCTGGATTCCACGCGAGTGGCGGCCGAATGCATTGCAGCGCCACCCGCTGCGAAAGCCTCGCTGCTGCGAGACACCGGCTGTAGGGCCTATCTTAACTGCACGCATGTTCGTTCGCCCACACGAGACTGATACGGTTTTTTTTTTTTTCACGAAAGACCGAACGGTGTCGCTTCGGCTATCCATGTAGCGCGCCTTTTGAAAGTGGTCACAATCAGGGGCGCAACTTGCGATCACTACAGCATGAGCTGCTATCTGTGGGCGCGTTGCGCTCAGGAGTGTGCTTTTCTTTTTTGTTACTACTTCTTATTACCGTTGTCTTTCACAGATATTCGCAATATTCGCAATGTGGGACTCAGCCGCAAACCACTACACGCGCCGGTTTGAATGAAGCCTGTCGCATGCGTGAGTTCGTTTCATCGCAAATAAAAAAAACTAAAATTACGCCGACATGTTCAAAATTGGTGCTAGCGCCTATAGCCATGCGCAGGTCTCGAGCGCACCGTGACTTTTCGGCGTCGTAAAGTGAATACCATGATGGGATTATCACCACTGCAAGCGTGCGATTGGAACGTTTCGTGTAGTAAGCGCTATTTAAGATGGCTGTTCGATATTGACGTTGTCACTCGCGAAAATGCCGCCACCGGTCCCCGTCAACGAGAGGAACGCATTGTTGAGTTATGCCTACAAGGAATTTCTCAGCGCGAATTTCTCAGCGCGAGATCCCGAACAGCTGTCCGCCGAGCAATTCCGGCGTACAGGGACGAAGGAGGCCGCCTTGAAGATTCTGAGCGCAGCGGAAGACCGAGGGCCACCGACGAAGAGTCTGATAGACAAATAATCGCCATGGCTGCCACAGATCCCTTCATCAGCGCCAAAGAGATTCGTTAGACACTTAATTTGGATATTTCTTGTTTGACTATCCGACGTAGATTGAAAGAGGCCGGGCTGAATAACTGTGCGGCCCGCACAAAAGCCACGTTTAACGGAGAGACAAAGACGTCTGCGACTGGAGTTTGCCCGCATGGTGGAGCAATGGGAGCCGGACGACTGGAGAGAAGTCGTATTTACTGATGAGTCCTCTTTTTCAAGCCGATGGGACCAGCAGCAGCGCGTCTGGCGGCCAGTAAATTGCAGGTATGGTCGGCGCCGTTTATTGTCATTGCATATTAAGAGTCTCTCTGTGGTGCAATTATCAGTTGAAACATTCTTATTGAGTATCACAGTAATTCACCTTAATTCTGTGAATATGTTTTTGCCCCTATTTTGCTAAATAAAATATCGTACTAAATTATGTACGGATAGCAGCAAGTGACCTTGTACTTTATTTGTTTTCCTTTTTGTGCGGTGTAGACTACTCAATGCGTTATATTATTTTGATAATAAGTTCGAAGCTCTTCGAAGTTAGGGCTGGATGTACATCCGTTAAGCAAATACGCTTCCTGTATTGGTGGTAGAAAAGTATCAGTATTTCCGTGGCATTTGCTTACAGCACGGCCAGCCTGTTTTTTTTCGTCAAATGTATTTTTTTACACGCTTGCTTACACTTTTTTAATAGATACCTGCCGCCATGGACCCAGACTGTGTTGTCCAGTGGGCGATGCACAGTCAACGTCTGGGGAGCCATCAGCAAGGACGGCCTGGGACCCTTGTACGGATTGAAGGGCGGTTTGAAGCACGCTCTTACTGCGCGATACTTGAGAAAGACTTCATTCCGTACGTCCTGGACGGGCCGTTCAAGGATGGCTGCTGCCTCCCTCCAGCACGACCGGAGCCCCGTCCACACCGCGCGCTCCGTGACGGCACTGCTGGAAGACCTCGCGATCAGGACTTTGGAGTGGCCGCCGGTAGGGGCGGACTTGAATCCTATCGAGAGTGTGTGGGGGCTAATGAAAAAACGCCTTGCTGGGCGCCATCTCATCAGTTCCACTTCCGACAACCATTTGGCTGCAGTAAAAGAAGAATGGGAGGCACTCCGAGCTACCCAAGGACTCGTTTCTTCACTTTATGAGTCTATGCCAAGGCGCGAAGCCGAGTGATTGCCGGCGATGGACATCTCACACGCTACTAAGGGCCGTTACCGAAACAAGGTGGCAGAGTCTTCATGCTTTTGCTTCATTTTTGTTTAAATAAATAACCTACGACCCCTGTGCGCTCTTTTTTTTTAACTAGGAGACACCGGAATGAAAGCCACACAGTTTTTCTGTTCCACTTGATGCGCCCACTAAAATTCTTTTCTTTCAAGCTTCAGTTTTCCTACGTTGCGACCAGAACGAAAAAATGCCTACGATAATTTCTCAGTTGAAAAGCATTCATTCAATAAAAGCAGTCGCGAAGCGACACGCTTCCTTAAACCAGTTTGAAACTATTGTTTTGCGGTGCAGTCGCAGATAGCAACTACTTTCGATGTGCAACGCTGATAAAGAGTGACGAAAAACTACCCGTTCAACGCATCAGTGGCCGCTTACTGCCACTCACTGAGACCGTATCGCAAATGCTACACGCCGACGGAATTGCCCAGTCGTAAATGCTAGACACGGCCGAAGCGACACCGTTCGGTCTTTCCGTGAACAAAAAGTGTATCAGACTCGTGCGAGCAAACGAACATGCCTGCAGTTAAGATAGGCCCTACAGCCGGTGTCTCGACAGCAGGCGAGCTTTCGCAGGGTGGCGCTGCAATGCATTTCGGCCGCCGCTCGCGTGGAATCCAGACTTTTGCTCCCGACAGTACCTCCCGTTGCGGCCAGAGAGTCGTGGCATCAAAACCGGGCCCCGCCTATCTGTTTCTTTTTATAGTGGACTGCGCTGACGTCAGACCAAACGCTGACAGGCTGAAGAGACGCGCATGTGCAGTAGAGTGCGGACGGCGGGCGACAACGGAGGAAGGGACCCAGCCCTAAGCATGAGATGCTCCGCATCTAAAAAATGCCTTCCAGTTCACTCTGACTTATCCGTTACACGAAACGCTAACAAAATAATACCAAAGAACCCCAAGTAACCCCACACAGCCTGTGAGGTGTGGTAATCTCACCTAATACACTCTCCCAGTTTTGGGACCTATCACAGAAACATTCAAGAGAATGCTTTATTATTCTAAATAATTCTACCTGCCTACTGCTACCATGTACGAACGTCGCTTTGAATTGACGTTAGATAGCAGAAAGCGATTTATGGAAGCTTTGTGTACTCAACCTTCACATCTCTCTCAGCTCCCCTGCAAATGACACTGCTCATAGTATGGCGCGCAATTTCATTCTACATTCTACATAAACCGAAATCATCAAACCATTCGTTTGAATCACGTATGCTGAAGGGATTCGAAATTCTTTTAAAAAATAGGTTTGAGTTGCGTCAGCCGAACAGTATCAGACGCAGATCACGAGCCAGGAAAGAGTATCAGGAGAACGTGAGCAAAGTAGAAGTAGGCCTCTGCAAAATGTCCCAAGTGGCCGCGAAAGGGCGACTGCTAGCGAGTGGAACGAGCTTCAGTGGGCGCAGTCTAAGGTGCTTATTGTGTTTTAAGAACGCCAGGACGCAAATTGTAGAAAATGTGATCAACACATCAAAATTCCACTCCTGAGGGGTTCAGGAGAACAGCAGGAACTTTCTAGGCTGCTGGCCAAGGGGCTGGTCATGTGGTAACGGAGCGGCTGCACTGTTCACCCGAAATCTCTCCACCGGATATAAGGAAGTGCAGTTAAGTTTTTCCGCTAAGTTGAACGGATCTCCAAATTTTTGTTGCCTTAAGTACAAAAAGTTTTAAATTGGCCATAAGCGGCAAAATTACAATACCCCAGGAAATAAGAGCACCGTTATTTTGAAAAATTTGTAATACAAATTATAGCGCAAAACATAGCTTGCAATTAAACAAAACGCGAACTGCGCAACGAAAGTGGACTAATGTCAAAATTTGGCCATGTAAGTTTTTCTGAAAAACATAACTTGTTTTTTTGCATCATTGTGTTCCCAACTACCAACAGCGCTTGTTATACTCTGTCGGTAACCAAAGATTCGTTAACCAGTGTGATTCTTATCGTACTGTGCATCGGCGTATTTGTAAGGTCCTGTGGTGCCAACGTTCCCACGATCAGTCAACGGAAGGATTGTTATACGGCGCAGTTCTGAAGTTACAGTGTCTAGCCATAGCAGTAACGCGCGTCAAGCGCCCACACAGACGATTCGAAAAGATCACCTGTTCTCCTGGCCGGGATTAAAATAGAGTCCCTCGCGTTATGAAGCCCATATCAATGCACTAAGCAAAAGAGGCTCACGTCCCTAACATGCAAAGTGTTTGTGGGGATCATTTAGCTGTGGTGTAGCCACAGAGACTGACGCTGCTTGGTTGCAAATCGAATGCCGTAGAGTATAAAAATGCAACACATCATACATTAACGCAATATTACAGTAAAGTAATGAAAAGTCAATTGATGTCCATTTACAGGTCCTCTACGGAGCTGTAGCAGTCTCCCTTGACGACTTTCAGTGTCAGTGCCAGGTCGAAAGTGAGCGACGCCAAAGCTCCTCTGGTGAATCATTGCTCTGCACTTGACAGTCTTCAGAAAGTGTAGAACACAGTTATTGTTTATTTGAAATTCCTTATCTTATTGTTCAAGGTACATTCCGACGGTGCTGGCACCCTTGACATTTATAGTTATGCCGTGTGAGGTGAATTTTCCTGAGGAGATGTAAATTATGATAGACCTTCGATTTATTAATTCCAAATACCTTTTTGTACTACAGTCAAACCCGGCTATAACGAACCCGGATAGAGCGAATTATGCTATATATCGAACAAAAATATTTCAGTTACGGAAATACATGGGAAACATAGTCCTTATAACGAAGTTCACATCCGATATATCGAACTCTGCGCGCCGAACATGGCCGCCGAAATTCACGGTCTCGGAGCGGCGATTGGGATGCGGATTGGCCGCGACCGCAAAGCAAGAGTTGCGACTGAGACATTGCGCCTCGCACGGACGACGTGACGCCAGACACTTGCGTAACTGTTTCCGCGCGCGGGACTCACGACGGAACGCGCCAAATCAGCGAGTCCGGACCAAGACAGCAGCATCGGTGAACTGCGGGAAGAGCTCCCCCATGTTCCCGATGATGTCTCGAGTGAAAGCCGTCCGACGCTTATAATGAAGCGCTTTCGGGAGACGATGTGCTCGGCCAATGCGTCTTAGATTTTGGAGGACGCGGACTCGAACTGAGGTAACAAGGTTTCGTGTAGAGAATGCTATGCTAGTTGAAGCCGCCAAAACGAAAGTGAAAACAAAAATCAGCCGCTTTGTTCTTTGCAAAGTAGGCAGTTCAGGCGGAAAGAGCTTTATTACTTGCAGTAAATGGGTTATTTTGGGTATGGTACTAGCTACTTTAATGTGTTGGTTTCTGCATGTGGGGATGGTGAGTTGGGGAGGGGGGGGGGATAGAAGGGGGGGGGGGGCTCCCGCGGATTGCGAACTTGTAACAATAAGTTCGTTATAGGCGGGTTCCGCTATATCGAACTCTTGGATATATCGAACTAATCCCGGTACATATTTCAATTCGCTATAAACGGGTTTGACCGTAGTATTGGCCTGATTCTAAATAATTGTTTAGTTCTGCACTATTTCCGTACATGTTTTTGTACGGCAGTAGGCTGGAGTTGGGGAAATCAGATTTATTTGAGATCATGTGACCCACACCACTCCGGGTGCCCTACAGATCCCTTCGATTTCTGCCTTGTGCATCTACCCTACAAGGTATTCCTTTGTGAACTTCCATTTCGGAATATTGAAAAGGATGTACGCCGGCGATTTTCTTATACTGCAGTTGTCTTAGTTTATGCAGGCGATCGTTATCAAGTCAATATTGCTAGCGGAGTTTCTTGCGCAGTGCTTTCCCCTAAGGCTAGGGCAATGAGTGCGTCCTCTAGATGGGCGGCTCTCTCGCACTTATTATTAGTAAGCATGCTTCTTGCTGTTGGTAATGTAGGAATACAGGCGCCGCATACCTGATGGTGGTCTGTACTGTTAAGTCTGTATATCCGATGCCCGGGCAGTTCCTGCGCAATTCTTGCATGGCTTCATCTGTACCTAGCCTTTTATCTATGTCCAGTTTCGTGTCCTTGTTCTGCTAACGAGCCCGGCATCAATCATTCCCTGTGTTTGGCACTCATACGGGTGATTTGTTGCAGGGTGCAAGAGGAAAGGAACGAAAGGAACGTCCGCTCATCGAGATGCAAACCAAGCGACCGCCCCGTGAAACGCGCTCCTGTAGTAAAGTCCAGCTGGCTGTGCTCGTGGCCAGCTCCTTTCTCTTTATTCAACGCAGTGCAGCTGCCCGAAAGGTTATCAGGAACATGCGTTAAAATAACAACGCTGCTGCACTGGTCTCGCCGTGCCTTCTATCCCGATCACAGACCGAGGGAAATCCAGAAAGGGAGCGAACATAGGTTCCCTATGCTGACGTGTACGGCAAACATGAAAAGGCATCCAGTTGCTAAGAGTAAGGTAACGAATGGTTCGCTGCGCACACTACACCCGTTCTTGGAGCTTGGCTTGCGTCTGCGCTGTCACCTCGTGCGTGAATCGAAAAAGCTGGAGGTACTCTCGTTTTTCACCTTACCAAAGACGCTCCGTGAAGGCTTGGCGTTGCCGTTATCGTAGACTCACCTCTCTGCGAGCTGACAGGCGCGCATGAAGGCCGAGTTTCGGTTGCAGGAACGTGTTGCGTTCCTTCGCCCGAAATGCACTGGTGTTAGTGGCTATCCTCCCAGCTTACCCAAAGGCATCGTAGAATCAATTTTCTGCTTTCATGACGACGCCCCATCCCTCACCAGCGTTATGACCCAATCTGCGAGCGCAACAGTTCCCGTGCCAGCTGTGCAGCACTGACCTCTCACCCAACCCAGCCTGGTGGAGGGGTCTGGGGAGCCAGCGCGACCCTGGCTTTTTGGACAGGAGAGACATCCCACCCTCCTGGTGCCCAATCATCAGCACCTGAAGCTTGTCGAAATAAAGTGCATCCACTCTCACTCGCTCGCTCACCAACTCCTAAAGGGCATGTACAAGGTACAACATGCAGCTCACAAAACAGCACTCGAAAATAGATTATATAAGTTGCAAACGGCGGTGGTTTCTTGCTGTTGAACTTTTCGTGCTTTTTCGATGTCTTCTATGCACAGTCATCTTTAATGGAAAACAATGGCACACGCTACAAAAATGGGCTAAATATTGTGTGGCATTTCATCAACCACAACACCGCGATCACAATTGACAACCGGTACCAAAAGCACAGGGAAGAACTCTTTCATTTCGGAATATTTCACTGTTTTGGGGGAAAGAGGCCAAATTCCCCCCAGTCGCTAAACGGCTACAGCGTTGCGCTAACAGCGCGGCTGGGGAATCGTATTGCTGGCGGACAAAAAATAATACCTCGGTGCCCGACTTCGCACGACAGGTAAATATTCGCTTATATTAACCTCTCCATCACAACATGATCAGAGAACCGGCGAAGCCTCAACGAGCAAAATTATCGACATTGTTTTGGTAACGTGCCATTGTAACCCATCGGTATGACCATATAAAATGCCTCGACATGAATATTACAAACATGGTGAACGCTTAATCCTACACAACCCTTCCAAAAACCATGCAGGGCGGAAAGCACGCATGAGAATTCGTCAGAATCTACACAAAACATTGTGATAATATAACCATATGGACAACCACGGGGTCAGACGGAGAAAAGAACAAGCCCTACAAGCAGAAGGGAGGGCCGTGCAAAAGCAGTCCTCTCAGTGCGAAAAAAAAAATTATCGGAGAAAAAATCAGTTACTCCAAATCCTAGAAATAACACCACCAAAACGTACGTACTGCGCGCTCCGATGACAATCAACCTAAACGGAAACCTATTTCAGCAGTAAAGACACTAAAAGTTCTCTTGCTTGGACTAGTTAAACTAAACATTCTTACTACCTTATTGGCTGAAAATGGTATCAGCATTTTTAATAAGGATGTTAATATACGAGAAGAGGGTAATGTCTTCCCAAAACCCTTTTTCCACTTATCCTATGTTTGTTTTGGCCAAGAAGAGTTAAAAACGTTTAGCGTGTACAGGTGGACAATGAACGCGCACAAGTCCTGGGCCATGGAATGAAACAAATGGAAAAAACACTGCGAAAGATTGACTCGCTCGCGGGCAGAAGGAACGGTATGAACAAAGGGACATTCTAAAAATTGTCAACACTCACTAATTTCACGAGGGAGGTACTTAGCCCTATTACGTTTACAGCCATTAACATGAAAACGCTACACGCACCACTTAAAAAGGCAATCAAAACGGCGCTAGAATGTCCCAATGGACGTCGACACAAAAATTAAATCAACTCGGAATAACAATATTGTCGAAGCAATACTCGAGGCATATAGAATCGCCAATTTTGAAAGGTTAAAAACCAGTCACTCGGGTAGGGAAACCATTAGGCGACATGACTTTTGAAGACATTGCACCATGTAAACACCTACCCACGAGATTTCTGATTGCCTATACAGGGCCCTGAAAGTAGCACCCCTACCTAAAATCAGGGTCCTTGCACGAAACCACGGGAGAAAGATTGACAGGTGCCGTAATATCGAAAGAATTAACGGGAATCCATCGTGCATGCGGTGCACAGATGCTGCCATACGAGTACTGGTGGCATAGCCGCCATCTGTGCGCACAACCCAATGCATTGCTGCATTGTACCACAACCGTGCTGACCATAATCTCTCGAAGCAGAAGAAGCGAAAGTCCCTCTAGCTATCATGTCAGGTGAACAAGATGCATGAATGTACGTTGTATCTGACTCGCAAAACGCCTGAAGTTATTGGGCGAGAGGGCTCATCGGCAAAACAGCCCACAGATTAACAATCGGCAAAAAATCAAGTAACGCAATCAAAATCATGATGGCCCCAATCAACAGGCTAACGCCTCTGCTCACGACTCCCTTCCCCGAGCTTAAAGCTCGCGAGCAGAGTTATGCCTTTTTCTTCTTTAATTCTAAGCTACTACATAGCAGCACCAATTATTTTCCCATGTCCGTATCACAATTTGCAAAAATAGGATAACGCATCACTCCGCTAAATCCAAACGAACACCTGCCCCACCCCTCCCGAGTACACAAACGTTATCCAACCCAATACCGAAAGCTGTGTCCTGAGTGCAATGAACTAGCCACCCTCTACCATAGCCAGCAGGGTACTACAAAACTCCCAAATACCCTTTAACAGCGGAGCACTTGATCGAGGGACTATCAAGTGCCGTCTACGACGAGCCGCGCCGATTGATCACCAGAACAGCCCCCGTCGCTCTGAAGACTGGAGCCCTGGGCTAAAGCTACCCACACCGTCGCAAACCCTAATGAACGGAAAACTTTTTTTTTTCTCTCTCTATCTGTGCTTGACAAATGCAGATGGTTATTGTGGCTCCTTGTTACCCAGAAAGTGCTCAAGCCGCACTTTACTCGGATGTTGTGTGACTTATGTTGGTCATTTTGTCGTTTAGACGGGATGGAAAAAAGCGTGGAACTGATTCCGCACCGTTGACAAACATGGCCACAAATGATTAGGTGCATATTTAAGAGATGATACAAACCGGGATCGGCGTTCGTTTTGATTGGTCTTTAGGTTAATGCCTGTGCCTTATCGAATTGGCTGGTGCTGGATATATTTTTCCTAGTACCTCTCTATTATTTCTATATATGTGAGTGCAGGCCCGTAGCCAGGAATTTTTTCGGATGGGGGGGGGGGGGGGGGGGCAGGGGACACTCGCTGTAGGCCTTGACTATTTGGATAAAGTACCCATTTTGAGTAATTATTTTTGGTAAAAATCGCAGTATATAATTTATTTGAGTTTTTAAGGGCTATTCCGCTCTTTTATATCTTTAGTAATCTTCCAAATAGTACAATATTTTCATACGGACAGTATGTCTCAACAAGTTCCGCTTATAAAACTACGTTACTCAGGCCCAAAAATAGTAAGGACGAATAGCCAAAATATTTTTTACGTTTTTGTTTCTGAATATAACAGGTTAAAAACACTGCGGCAGAAATAAAGTGGGTTGAGGTGGAGGAAAACGGGGACCAGTGTCCACTTCTTTGAGGTGGGGTGGTCTTGAGGCCGGCTCTGCGAAGAAGCGCCCAGGTCCTTCTTCTTCCTTAAAGCACTGAAGAAATGCCTGCCAGAGCCGAAGTGTATACGATGGGCCGATGTGCGATCGCGGATCGATCAACTCTCGGAAAGTGCGAGGTCGATGTCCGCCGAGGGACTGAAGAAGTGATGCGTCACGGAGCTCTGCAAAAGCATGGCAACCCCACAGGAGATGCTCGGTAGCGCCTTTTGAAGGCATGATGGGCACGGTGGGGTCACGTATCAACGCGAGTTAATGAGGTGCAACAGTGCTGGTGAGAGTCGTTAATAAGTCTGGGCTCGACAAAGACGTACCGCCTCTCCACTCCGGAGTGTACTGGGCGGACGGCGATAGATTTCCTTTTATTGAAGCACGCTTGAGAGCTTCACCCGACGTCTGGCTTTGAACGCTATGGGGTGATCCTCCGCACTGGCACCTTAAGATGGGGAGCCTAAAACACAAGTCTCCGTGCCTTCATCGCAAACGTTGCAATTACATTGCTCACGTCAACGGACTCCCTGTAGAGGGACATCAAAGCCAACCCATTCAACCGTTCCTCAACAGAGCTTTTGCGAAGGTAGGTCTTAAGGCGCCTCAACATCGAAAAGCTTCTCTCAGCTGCTGCTGTGGTGATTGGAAGTGTAGGAAGTATCCTGAGGAGAGTACTGACATTTGGAAACAGGCTGGTGTTGCACTGCTTCATGGCCTCGGTCGCATACCTTGGAAGCTCTTCTGGAGGTGGTGCTTGCCACTTCTTGCTTCCATATTCCCACTCGCCTTGATCACTCTGAGATTTTTCGGTTCCATGTCCGCCATGTAGAATTCTACTAGCGGTTGTAACGACTCAAAGCTGCTCTCGCGGTGTGTGGTAATTCGGTTAGCTTTAGCACGAGTTGAATACTCTTCAAAGCGCCCTGTGACCAGTAAAGCACTCGTTCAATGCAAGACTGCAGATCATCCAAATACGGGATAAAACAAGTCCGTCTGTAATATTCTTCAGGAGAGAAGAGGAAGCATGGTTTTCTCTACTTCTGTGAACCGATTTTCTGGGAATCTCTGGCTCAACGCCGAGTCTCTCGCCGTTGCTTCACATGAATCGAAAATCTCCTTGACTGATCAGTGGCATTTTTTCTGATGTCAATAAGCTGTTTCAGCACCAAGTCGATATGCTCGAGGGCGACGCTCATGTCGACGAAATTGCCTTGCAGGTACTGGGACAAACAAAGCGTAAGACTCAAAAACCTTTCGCTCACTGCGAGGGAGACGAGAAAGTAGCGCTCAAGGAGGTTGTATAAAACTTCTGGAGTGGAGGCCGCCCATAGCGGGCAACGCGGGGAGGTGAAGCCGGGCGAACCGGTCGGCGGCCATATTGCCGTGGGTAGAAAAGGCGCTGCGCCGGCAGGGACGCTGAAGTGCGGTCGCGTTTTTTTTGGCTTTACAAGGGAGAAAACGATGGTAAGCTAGTATATCGATTACGATATTTGAGGGCAGACTGAATTTTGCCTTACGCGTAAGGTTTTGACGTAAGGTATGGTTCAAGCAGCGAGTTCGCCTGTGTATATCTTACGGTGGTCAACAGAGCTGTCGATGCGGGAAAACGCGCAGCGCTATGCTAAAGGCACCACCCTGATTTTATTTCAATAAACGTTTATTCGGTATAGCTAAGGCTATAGACCGCCCCCTTAACATTAAAATTACCTCATGTTGCGCGCCATGGCAAGAGATTCCGCGTTATAAGGTTACTATTAGCCGTGATTTCACGCTGGAAGTGCGGGACACGCGAAAGCGCGATTATTTGACGCTTGTTTCTTTTAGCGGCGTGGCTAGGATTAATGAATGCTTATTCATTAATGATTAATAAATAATAATGCAGTAGCGGTTCGAATGGTTTTTAAGCAGTACTGCAAGAATCATATCCATCAGGATATTGCAATCTTTATATGTAGTGCAAATGCACGTTTTCTGGTTTAAACAACATGCCCAGTTTTGCCCTTGCCGAAGACCAAATTAAGCACGAGCTTTTGATTGATTGATTGATTGATTGTGGCGTTTAACGCGCAGACGCAACGCAGGTGACGAGGCGCGCCGTAGGGGAGGGCTCCGGATTAATTTTGACCACCTGGGGAATCTCTAACGTGCACCGAAATCTCGTTCACACAGTATTTTCGCTTTTCGCCTTCACCAGAAAAGCGGCTGCTGCGGCAGGGAATCGAACCCGCGTTCTAGGGATGAGCAGCACAGTGCTTTAGCCACTGAGCCAACGCGGCGGGTCTATTTCCATCTTTTCAATCGTATTTTGCGAAATGGATTTGGCACACACCGATGCACATTAAAGCAGGTTTTTGATTATTCCGCGTGCACTTTACAGAAGGCATGGGACTCCCATTGACTTTATTTTTCAAATCCAGATGGTTTTAACTGGATGCACGACTACATTAACCGCGCACGTTGGCACGATAGTAGCGTGCTATTGATAAGAAAACTACTCGCAGGAGGTCACATTCACAACCTCGTTGACCGCGCAAGTTCGGACGCGAGCAGCGTGCTATTGATAACAAAATCACGCGGACGAAGAACGCGGGAGAGCAATTGCGGTGCATCAAAGACTTCTAAGAAACAGCGCTAACGAGAAACGTCAGTGTATTCACGTATGGCCGGATGTAAAGGAAATGTATTAAACAAGAGTGCCTTGATTTTTGACGGTAACTGCCTTAGCAATACTCTGCATTTAAATTAGTGCGGAAAAACAATTTGCGCCCCACATAGTTACAAACATGTGATTTCGCGCAGCCCAGCGACTACAGGACCACCACAACTACGAGCGAAAACATTCGCATATCTACGTAAACAAGCGCGTACGGAATGCTCAGTAAGCGGACGGCAGGTGCTACGGCAAATTTTCCCTTTACATCACGCACAAACGGCGGGCAAATGTGCACTCATAACGTTATAATACTAGTAATGCCCTCGAAACCCAAAACAAACAGATATCCCTCAGTACTTACAGATGAAAGGTGATCCCCGACGCCTTCTTCGCGCGATTAGCGCAGCCGAACGCGACGCACGAGCAGACCATTTCTGCTTTCTACACCTTTGGAGCATCCATCCGCGAACGAGGATCGAACGAACACGAGTTCTGCTCTTTGGCAAGAGAGAACTCGAAGAACGACACATGGGGCAGAAAAAAATGTCATTGTGTCTACTGTTTATTTTAGTTGTTAGCGCCCAAAATGTAATATAATAATACCAGATGTGTGCGCCCCCGGCGCACGCACGGGCGACTTGCGAAGCGCTTAACTAGAAACACGGAGAGGGAGCATAACCGAAACCACATGCGGCGAAATGAACGCGCGCAAAAAAAGCTCGGTGCGCTTGAAGGTAGCCGCATGAGAGAATCAACTTCCAAAAAACACAAAGAAAAAAAAAGAACGGAAGCAAAAATATAACGTAACCCGCCGCAAAAACAAGTACATTATGCGACGAATGCAATGCGCCTGCTACGACGGAACGAGTTTTCTACTAGCTACTTCTAACGCCACGGCAAGATGGCGGCCGTCGGCGTCATTTTTCGAGCACCATCTCCACTCCAGAATTCTATTAGCTGCACAGACGAGTGTGAAGTGCGGAAGCGTTCGCATTTCTCCTTGTTTCAGTTTCCATAAGGACTTCCAGCGACTCGACAATGTCAGGCAGCGCTTCACTGAAGAGAATCACGGCTTCGTGCCGCTCAACCCACCTAGTCTTGTAGTACTTATGAAGGTGAAAATGCTGCGAAGAAGACCTGAGGTGCTTCTTGAGAACATCGGTTCTTTTCTAGGAGCTTCTGAAATATGGGCAAACTTCCCCAATCGTTGCGAAAGCGTTTGGGATGTCGCTTACCTTAGATGCATCGTTCAAACAAAGGTTTAGCGAATGCGAGAGCAGTGCGTGTACACTGCTAAAGGATACACTTCGCGAATCAGGGCCTGCACTCCACGAAATGAGCCACTCATGACGGCGGCTCCATCATAGCCTTGACCTCTCATGCTATGAAGGTCTAAACCGAGTGAAAAAGCTCTGTTTTCAACGTTTCGGCCAGACCTGATCCACTGAGATCTGAAACTGGTACGAAAGCGAGAAAATCTTCTTTGATCTCCATAGTTTCAAGCTCCCACATACCGTACGCACAGGGAGAACTGTTCAGTTTTTGTCCCATCAGTTGTTCCACCACCCCCGGCGAGAACAGAGAAAAATCCAGACTTGTTCACAGCTTGAACAATGTCATCTTGAATTTGCTTGCGATTATTGCAATCCAGCTCATTTTGAATCGTCGTGCTTGTGTAGAGGGCATTTCACCAGACGTTTGTATGTGCTCAGCAAGAACCTCATCGCCCCCCTTCGCCCTGTAGCGTAGCAGTGCTCAAAAGTTTCCATCGTTTTTTGCGAGTTCTTCTAGTGCAAGTCTGCCAGAATCTCTTTCTCCCCTAAGCGCGATTTCTTGTCGGCCACCAAAAAGTACTGTTTCAATGACTGTATGCAGCATTGCAATTGTTTTTTTTCATTATTTATATTTGCTTGCTTGTTCAGCTGCAGACTAATTTTGTTCATTTTTCATGAGCCACATCCAAAAATGAGTGTGCAGCGATCTTTGCGTCTCGGTGGTACTCTGTTTTCCGCGTTGTTTTCGAATACTTCAAGGGCATTTCTCCTACTTCGTGAAGGGTGAAGTCTCGAGGCTCGTGCAGTTTCATGGGAACCTTTTCCTGTTCCGTATTTTATGGAAAATAGGACGCACACCTTGCAGAAGGCGCCTTTTTGGACGTCTGAGTAAGCGAGTCACTGGAAAACGTTCCAACCAGTGCAACTGGAATTTTCGTCTTTTCCACGTCCTTGACACGGAAACCTCGAAATCGTGTTTAGAACAATGTGTGCACGTGCTCGTGTATACAGGTTCTTTGTGTCTTCGGAAAGAGAGGAGCAGCGTACGTATATTCCAATATCATTTCTTTAGACGTTCATTCAGCTTCACAGGAAGTCTTTCTAAAAACGACGATCCAGCGACTTTCTCTTCGTGGACTACCCCCAGCTGTCGGATTGGCACCCGTCTCGTCCCTCGTCGTGCGTCCGCCCAGGCACTGCATGCAAAAAAATATTACCGTTCTTAAGTAACAAGTGCGCTGCTCAAGTCCTCCTCAAGTTATAACATCTAAAGCCTAAATTTCTGTTAATTCCGGAAGTAGGCTCGGCATAAGAAATGCTGATGCTTTTTATACGCGTTTTATTACGTTCTCGCACTTAGGGGAAATTGCACAAATCTAGAAAGCTTACCTTCGGAAGCTGGTTTAAGTAGTTCATCAGTTTTGAACCTTGCCCCTGGGAAGGTTTACCAATATCCTGTTTAGCCATCGTGCCCACTACTACTTCTGCACACTGAGTGATAATACGTGTAGATTGTCGCTGGCTCCTTGTGTCGTAAACGCTGCTTCCTCGGTAAGAACTGAATGTCGGTACTGCAGTGCGATCCTGAATTCTTCAACTTAACGTCTTACTGTAAGCTCATTAATCGGCTTCTTTCGCACTAGCTTGCTGCGGTCTCTACTCAAAGTGGCCTTATTCGACATCTTACCATTCGGTGGTGACTACACCTTACCTTTCCGAGCACTTCTACATCCTGCACTACGGCAGAGTTATCGGATAGTAGGAGGTCTATTTCATTTTTAGGCTCCCCATTCTGGGTCCTCCACGTCCACTTCCGGCTCTCTCGTTTGCAGAAGAAGGTATTCATGATGCGCAGATTATTCCGTTCCGCGAGCTCGACTAGTAGGTCTCCCCTGCTATCTCTACAGCCCTGACAATAGTTCACAACTGCCTTCTCTCCAGCCTGATTCTTGCCTACTTGAACATTGAGGTCTCCCATAGCTACGATATACTGTGTTTTTACTTTAGCCATTGCCGATTCCGCATCTTCATAGAGGCGTTGAGCTGCCTGGTCGTCGTGGCTGGATGTGGGCGCGTAGCCCTCTACCGACTTGAGTTTGTACCTGTTATTGAGCATAATTACAAGACATGCTGTCCTTTTGTTCATCCTATAGTGTTCTTCTATATGTCCTGCTATGCTTTTATTCACTAGAAGTCCCACTGCCAGTTCTCTTCTGTCCACTATACCACCGTAACATAGGACGTGTCCATTTTTTTACTACGTAAGGGTTTAGCGTGTCCTCCTAACCTCACTAAGCCCTACGGCATCCAATTTAATGCCCGTAATTCCTCGAACAACACCTATAAACCCGCTTCGCTAGATAAGGTTCTCGTGTTAGGTTTTGCCAGGTTCAGATTTCAATGGCGGCCTGTCCTGGTCCAGGGATTCTTAGCACCCTCTGCTGCGTCACGGGTCTGACCACCGCCGTGATCAGTTGCTTCGCCGCCACTGGATACTGGGGGCCGTAGGTTTATTGGCGTATTCATGGGAGGTTGTGGCCGTTACTAGACCATGGTGGCCAATCCTGCTCTGGTGAGGGAGTGCGTTGCCGGCAATGGTTGCCGGGGTCAGGCCGCGCGCCAATCCTCATTCTGCATTGATATCAATACGCGGACTTTTAATCCGCGGGAAATTGTCCGGCACAGGGATTCGAACCACGGCCCTTCTGCACGCGAGGCAGATACTTTACCTCTACGCCACCGCTGCAACTCTTGAAGTTTTAGTATCAATGTTTATTTGCATAGCTGTAGTGCTATTAATCGTCGTCATATGCATCAAAGATGTCATCATCGTCTTTGCGGCGAGGTGTAGATAAAAAAGTCATCCCCAGCATTGGGTACAATTCCACCAACTCTTTGTCATCCACTCGAGGCAGTGGTGGCGTGATCTGCAAGTAACCTTGGGGAAGAGGGGCACACTCGTAGCCATTTTACCAATCATCCATATTTATTTCTAGAGAATGGGGTGGCCGCGGTGACGTCTCCCATGCAGTTTGTATTTTAGGCGCTGATGTGCCAGGGCTTATTTAGGGTGTGGAGCGGATGCTCAGGACGACACGAGCACAAATGAATCAATGTGTATAAGTATGGGATAAATGGTACGTACAGATCTCAAACTGTTAACAACAACGCACAAATGCTGGCTTTGGATACGTGTAGCGCAGCCTGCTGATAGCCACCGGCATGACCAGCGAGATTAGGTGACCGCGGTGAGGCGGCTTGGTATTTGAAAGGCATTGCCAATGCTTCTGCGTTTTTGGGGGTTAGGTTCGACTCCGAAAGTCCTTCACTACGACCGCCGCTAAAGTTTATATTAAAAGTTATCTTACTCTGATAACCAGTAGAGTCTTGTTATCGGCTTTGTAATTGTAACGATATAAAAAAGGGGACGCGGCAACCATACGAAGGCAGAAACGAGACTGCGCTGGTAGTCAGCGTCAGATATTGTTTGATATAGGCTTTGGCGGTTGGTTGTGGTGAGGAACTGTTTGCGAATCTCTACCCCCAAAACAAGGAGGCGTCGGCAATAGCTTTCGCATCCCAAGCCGCCGCACCGCCTTCACCTAATCTCGCAGGTCCCGGCGATGGCTATCAGGAGGCTGCGCTGGACGTATCGAAAGCCACGCGTTCGCGCGTTGCTGTTAGCAGTTTTGACCTCTGTGCATCACTGACCGCGGGAGTCAAAATTTACACAAAATAGCCGTATGGTTATTGTTGCAGATATTATATTGAACGCGGAATAAACACGCCTCCATAAGTGGTTCTATATACGATAAAACAAATGGTACCGGCAGACGGCAGGCAACCAGCCTTATTGCGGCGAAATTGGCCTTTTTTCCTGTAGCGTAGCCCTCTGGGGGCGCACGCCCGAACAACAAAGATTACAGAATAACGCGTCCACTTTTTTCCGCCTGCACTGCGCAGTTGAGGAAGCCGTCTCATTCGCCGCGCAAGGATTTTGTGGTAGAAAAATGTTTCGATGGCAGCCGTCGCACCAACCTGTCGCCTGCTTTTATGGATCGGATAACGGTTCAGTGCTTCGCTGGCATGGCGTTCTCAACTGGCTAATGTAATATGGAGTTGTTTTGTTTACATTTTGCCGCCGAGAATGGCGGGGCGGAGTGGTCGCTGGAGCGAGAGTAGCGCATGCGCCGAGCGCTACTGGAAAAAGGTTAATTCCGTTTAAGCAAATTTACGTTTGCATCTCTCATGGGATGAACAAGAAGGAAGAGAGCCATGCGATGTGCGGCAAGGGAAGGGGAGCAGAGGGAGTTTTGTATCAAGCACTGAAAAACACTGTCGTCTTTCGACGCAATGCGCCAAAAATAAAGCCGATATGCGGCGAATTAGTTATGAACTTCGGTTTTACTTTTGGTTTGCTTGCTTTCCTGATGCACGTGGGCGGCGTAGCATTCGTCTCGTCATCTTCGCTTCCAACAGCTGTTTTGGTGGCCTTGTTCTCAGGATGCGAAAGAAGGATAGGGTCGCGTTCATTCCCATCACTTTCACCTCCGTTCTGTTTCAGACTCCTATGTCCACCAGGAGACCCTGGGAAAATACCCACCACAGGAAGCTAACAGGATCTCTGTGAAATGCTTATCACCGCTTCCGGCTACTGCTTAAGAACGCTTGTTCTTAGCATCACGAAATGCCCTGGAACGTGTGGCCCCCAAATATGCAACTGTATCCTATGTACACTTTGTTTATTATAGTAAAAAAATTTAAGCATAACAGGATATGTCAAATTGGTTCTAAATTTTTACTTTCACTGCTTGTAGTGATGGGAGAGAAAAATTTCTCGTAAAATGCAGTTGAGAGGGTGGGTTGGCCGGTGGCATGAGGAGGACGGCGACAGATCGCCTAGGTTCACCTAGGCAGATATGGATCCCCGGATCAGAGCTACCGAGCTCCCCGTTCCACTGCTCGTCGCATGCTAATAAAGAAGGGAAGGGATCATAAGCGCGGCATGGAGTGGGGCGCACCCACGAAGGAGTGGTGG